>CAIGRP010115454.1:14586-44389 GCA_903798385.1 Fraxinus cuspidata | reverse complement strand
TGGAAGCTTTCGAAGTCAAGAGAGTAATCTGAAGAGCCTTGTGCCATTTGCTACAAGTTTCTTGAGAGTTTCGGATTGTAAAGTATTTTACAAGTGAGGAGGAGGGAAGATGAACAGTGATTATAAGGAGCGCGGCAGTGCAGAACGTAGGTATGATGGCACGGTAAAGTGGCGTGTTTTTTCATTTATAGGGGTGGAGTGATATTGCACTTTTTGGGATATAGAAGGTTACAACCAGACCAAGTAATGATTAGGCCCATTCCCCTTTGTTAATTTTAATTTTAAGTATCGCNTAGGTATGATGGCACGGTAAAGTGGCGTGTTTTTTCATTTATAGGGGTGGAGTGATATTGCACTTTTTGGGATATAGAAGGTTACAACCAGACCAAGTAATGATTAGGCCCATTCCCCTTTGTTAATTTTAATTTTAAGTATCGCGGGAATTATAAAGATTGAATATGACATAAAATTAATAATTGGTATTAATTCTGTCATACTGGGGTAACTGTTGATGCATAAAAATGAGGCCCAAATCAAATGATCCAAAGATGGAAGCCCAGTTTAGGAATTTGAAGGATAGGCCCAAACGAGACCATGTAAAGCCTCAAGACAATACCCAAGAGGGAGTCATATAGCGGGAGCTCATCATCGTCCAAGCCGGTAAGATACCCAAGTCTGAGCGAGCGACATCGCCCAGGAATGCAAGATGCCCAAGATTCAAGCAACCATAGCGTCTTTATTATCATTATTTAAAGCGACGGTTATTGAAGCAGTTCATTCCACAATCCAAGGACCTCAATCAGGAATGGTTAAATGTTGGGAATAATAGCAGCGGTTAAAGACGGTTTTTTTGGTAAATCACCCATCATGGAAGAAGTTGATGGTTACAGGATGATAAGCATCAGTTATTGGTAAGTCGTCTATTATGAAGAAAGTGTGTGGTTACTGGAGCGATAAGCAGTTTTTCAATAGTTTTTCAGATAACATTACAAGAAAAAACCGTCAAAAGAGTATAAAAGGGAAAATAGAACATAGAAAAAAGGAGATCAAATCCAACTCTTAAATAGAGAACTATGTAATTTCGTTCATTATCTTTTTATCGCTAATTACTTTTTAATTCAGTGTGCTTGTACGGTTGTACCCCTTGGATGCATTTCGCTTTTTGTAAACTGTGATATTCACAAATAAAACACCCCTCGTTGGGACTTTATCTCGAAATGTTGTTGTTCCTTACACAATCGTCTCAGCCTTCTTCTAATTATTAGCGAGGCCCGATTTTCCACGCGGAACACATAATTACTTGAAAATATTAAGTTTTAACTTTCATGGAGTATTAAGACGTTAAGTTTAAGAACAGAGGCCACGTAGAATTCTTAATGCCACATGCAAGTTCTGTTAGTTTTTAAAGACAAAATTGGATATAGCTACTAAACGGATACGAAATTGAAAATTTAATGCTAATTAGCTTGATAATTGAAATGTCACACGCTTACTAGTTGCCTAAATCAGTTTTTAGCTCATCAATTGAGCTAAGTTAGCATGCTAGGGAGGAGGCGCAATTTCACTCGAGCGAGGGCAAGACTTGAGCACGGAAAAAATATTTCAACCAAAACAATAACACAACGGCTTTCAACATTTATACTTCGTCCGTAATATATTTATCGCGAATGCCTTTTAAGCTTTTTAACATATATAAATCACTCAAAATGGGTAAGTGTAACTTGAACTATTGAATCAAATATATCAGAATTAAATATTAAATTATTCTTATCTTAAATAAAACAATAACTCACGCCACTTACAATAAATTATAAAACTTAGTAGAGACAATTCCCAATTTTTGGCAGTATAAATTGTTGACTTTTGAAACCACCTAATTTCCTCTATCATTAACTTATTCATTGGGCTTGACAAAAGCCCATTTAACACCTACCCAAAAGAACTAAACCTATAGTCTTCTCAAACGAGGAACCTATCGTCTTCTTCATCTCTTATCTTTTCCTTTCTGCAAAATTATGCTGTCATGCTCCTGTCCTCCATAGATTTATGCAAATTACTACCTCAAGACTCAAAATAAATGGGTTTGCTGCCGCCACAAATGCAAGCTAGAAGCAATACTCCATGCCATCCACTGTCTTTTCTTTTGTTGCCGTGTTCGAGTACAAGACCAAGTATCCAACCCATCCCGTGTAAGTATCTGTGTCATGTCGTGTCGACATGAATATTTCTCCATTTTTTAAAAGTCCAAGCAACATAGCTTAGAACACATATGTATATGGTAATGAGTGTTGGATAGTTAAAGAAAATAATATATGAGATGAAAGTAACGGAACTTAGGAAGTTAAAAGTGATATGTGACCTTATAAAATGGAACGAAGATTTAGGTGAAAGATGACTTGAGTGGTTGAGATACATATTCTATGGACCAAAAAAGCTCCCTTCACAAGAACTATATGATACCTATAGAATTAGTTGACTAAGGAGAAGTAGACTACAATTAAACGCAATCAATGTGGTCGAAATGTTTTTGATTTTGTTGGACATTCAATAGATTTAGAGAGGAATTGAATGGAGTGGTGAAGAGGTAATTATATAGTCTATTCCAAAATTATATAGAATAATGCTTAGTTGGTTATTTTTAAAGGAGGTTATAACACGGGCCAATGACCTAATTAGGCTTTACTCTTACCACTTGAGCTAGGTCTTGACCTCAGCTTAGTATGTTATTGTTGTATTTAATAAGCTATCGAATTACAATAGTGAGAGTCAATGGGATCTTCAATATAAAAAGATTAAGTTGTAATTTGACCATAGTATAAAATAGAACGTCACTCTTACCACTTGAGCTAGGTCTTGACCTCGGCTTAGTTTGTTATTGTTGTATTTAACAAGCTATCGAATTACAATAATGAGAGTCAATGTGTTGTATATGTGGCTCATATAGAGTGGAACACAAGTTTATTGGATCAAATTGGCTGATGCCAGAGCGAAGTGGAGCGACGACATCGGCCTTGTGGGTTTAATTCACTGTTTGTTTGTCAGGGATGCTAAATAGGTTGGGGGTGCGGTACGGTACATGTGTATTTTTTTGTACGGGCTCAAAAGTCTTGTATGGGTTTGGGTTTGGGTTAGGGCTAGGGTTAGTATAAATATTAATGATGTAACCCTATTGTTCATACTGAATAAAATATTCGCTTCGCTCCTTGTGGACGTAGGTACATCGTCGAACCACGTTAAATATTTGTGTTGATTTCTCTATTCTTTTGCGCTTACAATCTAACATAATGGGATCTTCAATATAAAAAAGATTTAAGTTGTAATTTAACCATAATATCATGTGATATGCAGCTTGAAAGTCACTTGATGCTTCTTATTTTCACTTTTTGTTGTAGTGCTCCCTTTGGGACCACCATTATGCATTATGTTTGTTGGAAGGAATCTAGTTAAATGATGCATTCAATTTACTACATCAATACTTTAAATGTATTTTCAAGGCCTATCTTTTAGGATGGCTTGTGTGGTTGGGATATGTCTTCTGTAGACCTAAGGAGCTCCCTTCGCAAGAACGACTTGATCCTTGTAGAATTTGTTAGAATAAGGAGAGGTAGACTTCAACTAAACACGTGTCAATGTGGTTGAAAAAGATTTGATTTTGTTGGACATTCAGTAGATGTAGCTATGAACTGAATGAAGCGTGAAGAAGTATTTATTTCGTCAATTCCAAATTTATTTGGAACAATGCTTAGTCATTGTTATTTTTAAAGGAGGTTAGAACACAAGCCAATGACGTGGTAAGACTTTGAGCTAGGTCTTGGACTCGGCTTAGTTTGTTATTGTTGTATTTAACAAGCTAATTGTAGACCTTTGAAGCTCCCTTTACATGAACAACTTGATCCTTGTAGAATTAGTTAAAATAAGGAGAGGTAGACTTCAATTAAACACGAGTCAATGTTGTTGAAAAGAATTTATTTGTTTAGACATTCGGTAGATGTAGCTATGAATGGAATGATGAAGTGAAGAAGTATTCATTTAGTCAATTCCAAATATATGGGGAGTAATGCTTAGTTTATTATTTTTTCTAAAGGAGGCTAGAACCCATGTCAATGACCTGGTAAGATGCTAGGCATTGGCCTCAGCTTATTTTATTATTGTTGTATTTAACAAGCTATCGAATTACAATAATGAAAGTCAATGGGATCTTCAATAAAAAAAAAAAATCCAGTTATAGTTTGACCATAAGATGTGATATGCAACTGGAAAGTCACTTGAGGCTCCTTATTTGCACTTTTTGTTGAAGTGCTCCCTGACCACCATCATTCATTCTATTTGTTGGAAGGGAGTGCGCGTTCAATGTAATATATCAATACTTTAAATGTATTTTCAAGGCCTATCTTTTAGGAAATTTTGGTGTATATTTATTTCTGAAAGCGATCTCTTGCCTTGATTCTTTTTTATAAATATCATATAATTTTCCTTTACATTCTAAATAGGGACTCAAAAAGATTTCTGCTAAATCTTTGTTTGAGTATTTTTTATCCCTGGTGACATTTTCATGAGTGAGGTCACTCAAATGCTTTGAACCCTAGTTTGAATGCAGGGAATTTAGAGAATCCATTCTTGGAGTCATGCCACATCATTGGGTAAGTTTTGGTCAGTATACCACAGTATAAAATAGTAAATAGTTAAAGCCTGGTCACGAACCTGATTTATGGTTTGATCATCTTTATCAGGATCTCCGGGAAGACACTTTGTTAAAGCTAGCACACTTCAGGCGGCACAAAAGGAAAACATTGAAGAAAACACCTAGCAAGACCACCACCAACTACCGTTTCCACAAGCCTGAGGAAAAGCATTCTCCTGGCAAGGATGTATCAAAAAAGTTTTAAATGTGATTGAGAAGGCAGTTTATATTGCTAAATCAGCAAAGACCAAGAAGGTGAGATTTTCAATTAGTCTTAGTAATTAATTTATTAAAGTTGAACATAATGTGTCAAGACTAAATTATTTTTATAACGGAAACTTTTGTTTAGAACCTTCAATTGTTATTCCTTGTGAATATAGAAGCTAGCAGGAAGTAGTAGGACGCATCTAACAAGTCCTGCTGATATTGAAATTCAATTTGTTGAGTTAAAAGCATTTTTCTATAAACTAAAGTGAAATATTCATATTGATTCCGATCCAAAAATGTTGTATATTAGTTGGTCACGTGGAAATTTGATATTTCAGATTCACAGGAATTGGTACTGTAAATTATTCTTGCTTTCTCATTAAGACGGATACTTATTGCAACCTTGTGAATCATCTTTTTAACTTTTATATGCAGCATTTGGCTTATATACCCACCATAACAAATTACACTAAGCTCTGGTGGATACCCAATGTCGTTGTTGCTCATCAAAAGGAAGGAATTGAGGCCGTTCATTTAGCATCTGGCCGCTCCCTATGCAAGGTGAAAATTGGAGCTGCAAAGCATACAGTATTTCAGTTTGCTTCATATAACGCCTCTTCAAAATTATGGATGAAATGACTTTTATTGTGCATACGGGATTCTTTCGTAGTTTTTTAATTTGAATTTTGATGTTATCTGAAGATTACCATGTCGTCAGACAATAATTTCTTACCCCTTTGGAATCAAAGCTCAAGTTTTCTTGGTAAATATCTAAGAAGGTTAATTCTTTGACATTATTGTCTAAGCTATACGGCTTCTGTCTGAAGGAATCCTGACCTCATGCTGACATTTAAGACAACCTACTAATGTCTCTATATTTTGTTTCAAGGATTGGCTCTATGTAGGTTTATAATCTCTGAACGACTAACATCTGGAGTATAGCTTGAATTTTTCTTTGAAATATGTACCCCTCTACATTTTATTGCTTAATAAAAGCTTCTATTGCAGAAAATGGAAAATCGGGCAAATTTAGCTAAAGGTCACAGTTATTATAGATAATGAAGGCCTTTTTTCTTATTATTATTTTTTTCCTCTTTTGAATCAAGGACATTTAACTTGCAATAAATGGAGCACTGCTCATGCGACTTTTAGTATTCTGTGACCCTGATAGATTAGAACAAGAACGTGATCTACTTTTAGCATTTCAAAATTAAAATAAAAGATTCCTTTTAAAACCCATTGATATACTTGAAAACATAAATTCAACTTTTGAGTTTATGTTTGGTGAATTCAAGTTCTTCTAGGCTCTAACTACAACATAATACACGTACTATTTGCCCATGATCCTGGCAAATTCATTTCATTTTACTCAAAAGACAAAGGTAAAGTGATTTAAAGTGCACATTGAACATCCTTTCATAAAATTTGGACAAGGAAAGAAGAAAACGGTTAAAACGATTGTCTCATTTTTAATTTACGAATGAAAATGCTGTTGTATGCCTTCCTCTATAGGTGGTTGGAGGAAATGGTGCTGAGCAGACTGTAGTAAGTGGATCAATGGATGTGCGGCGTCCCTGTTGGAGAACAGCTTTTTAATGTTTCTATCTGTCATCACGCTCCTTTTAACTTATTCCAACATGGAGATTTTTCCAGAAGCTTTGGTGGATATACAGATGTGAGTTCCTTGGAGGTCGCAGCACCCATTTTCATCCAAAAAAGTGGTGGTCGTGGGCATCGTGATGGTGACGTTGTCTTTTTAACAAATCGAGGGGAGGTATGAAGTCTGAAACTACTTTGGGTGAAACTTTTTCACGTTATGTCCTTGATAATGAACCTTAAAACTAGTGGGATTCTGTCTTATATTACGCCCTGATGTGCCACCAGAAATGTATAATTTTAAGTTTTTTGCTTACAACACACCATTTCTTACTATTTTGGCAAGCTCTCCTTTTCCAAAGTGAAAATGCCATGTAAAAATTCTGACTTTGTACAAATTTAAAATGTTTGATTATATTATATCAAACTTGCCGATATCATAAAATAATTGGTTGCTGAGTAACGTAGTAAACTTGTTCAGGTGACATCGTACTCTCCTGGATTTAGTGGGCATGATGCTGTCTGGAATTGGCAACTCTTGACAGGCGCTACATGCTCAAACCTTCCATCTCCATCTGGGATGAGTGAAGCTCGCGTGGTCCCCACCCTGAAGCCATTTCCATTACGTTTGCATGATAATCAAGAACTGATTCTTGTGGCAAGAGATCAAGAAGCCATAGTGTTATCTCCTGGAGGAAATCTATTGACATCTGTTGATCTTCCCTCGCCTCCTACGCATGCCTTAGTGTGTGATGATTTCTCAAATGACGGGCTCACAGACCTTATTCTCGTGACTTCTAATGGCGTATACGGTTATGTTCAGACTAGGCAACCGGGTGCCCTATTCTTCTGCACGCTCGTTGGTTGCCTTATAGTTGTGATGGGAGTGCTATTTGTCTCCCAATACTTAAATTCGCCTCGAGCATCATCAGCTAAACTTTAACTAGCGGGAGTTTTATTTATGACTTCAGAAAGATGCACATGGAGGAGTTTTGAATGTTGGATAGGCACGAATTACAATCAGTGAAGGGAAGCCAGCCGGTGCAGGTTCAAGAGTTGCCTAGGTTGGTTTGTATACTCAGGACCAAATTCATTTCTCTCCATTGAATCAATCGAGGATATATTAATTTTTCAACTTGTTTTTGACGGAGTATGTTTGGGTAAAGCTTAAAACTTTTCTGAGTGCAACTTTGATGGTCTAAAAGTTACAAGTTTACTGTTAAAATAAATATAAGAAAAGTTTAGTTTTATAGTTTGTTCACATTGGTTTTTTGGATTAATTAGGTTACTGCCATCATAATTTGGATAATGTCTCTTCCTAATTTAATTCCAAGAGAGGCCATAACATACCCTTAAAAAATTATTGTGTAAAAAATTACTTTGACAAACTGCTACATCAAGGATTCCTAGTCACCCGACCTTGAACTTTCCGGTAGTCTACCTCTCCCAAAGATCTTTTTAGTCGATGAGATTGTAACTTGTTGAATCAGCCTTATCTTTTTTTCCTTAAGAATGCAATGCCAAATTTTCTGTGGCACGAACACTTCAACTTGGATAGCATGTCCGAGTCGAATACCGTCACCCCTTCGACACTCTATAATAATCAATTTTCTTTTCTTATTTGCAATATTATATATTTTTAACTAAAAAATATTAGTAAATAACAAATGCATACTCATAGTTAAAATATTTCAATAAGAAAAATTAATAATATGTATAAAACTAAATTTATGATATATAAATAAAGAATTTTAAAGAATGTGTCGACGATGCATCATGTCAATACTTGTTTAAAAAATCGCGTGTCGACATATCCGACACGTATCGTGTCGGACACACGTGTCCGTGTCGGTGCATCATAGATGATGAGAATATGATAAAGTAGTGGAGTGAAGTCACTAACCAACTCTAGCTTTAATATGTCTTTCTCATGAATGGTACTTTTCTTTTCTTCTTTTAGCATCGTGACGGTATCTTGGGCCTGAAACAATTGTCATGGAAGTCAAAATTTTTGTCACCACTGTAATATTATTTGCATGTACTTCCCAAGAATGAAATATATGCAGCTTCAAAATTGCTTCGCACCCCAAGTTTTGATATGACAAGGTAAAGAAACTAACCTCAATTAGTTTTGAATCCAGGGCAATTATTTTTGATTTCAACTTCACAATATCGTTTGAGAATTTCAACTTTGTTTCTTCCACATCCTTCACTTGTCTTGATTCCTCGTACTTGTCTGACTTAAAATCTTCGTCCTTGTCAGGTTTAAGCTTAGCGTTCTTAGTGGGGACAGACTTTACATTTTCCACAACATTAGGCAATATAAGCTCTTCCGTGTTTGTGATAATCTTGGCATCCTGAACGTTTCTAACTAGCTGCACCAAAGAGAGTGAACTTTACTATGGGTCAGGTCAATAAGGGGAAGGTTCTGCAATATAATCAGAGATATTCGATATAGAAAAAGTCATCGAGTTCAGACTTTGGAGTAATAAAGTACTCGCAATTATATTTGAAAATTCCTATTATTTCACTAAAATATATGAAAACTAGAGCAGTGAGGTGAACATTTCAATACAGCTGAATAACAACAATTATCGAGGAGTTTTCATCAACTGCTGACAGCATACAAGCAGTGAAAGCCTCCTGAATGTTGGCACTTGGCATCGATCGCATAATGCTAAAGCAAAAATTATGTTAAAATCTCTCACCGTCTGGGGAGGAGGTAAATGTTCGACTCTGCTCTGCAATTTTTCTTTCAGGATTGAAGTGTCATTTGATGGTTCTTGCTTCAAAATTCCATTAACGGGCAGCAACATGGGAGAATGGGCTGGGATAGTAAGAAAAACCTGAAGCTTTCTCTCTTCAATATATTTATGACCGTCTTTCGCAAACTGCCACAAGAAGAAGATCAGTTTTTGAAACTATTCTGATATTAGTTTTTGAAACACAGGAATAAAGGCCAGATAATTATCATCAATCAGCTTTAGAGCAATCATACCATGCCAGATGTAATCTCCTCTTCTGTTGTGCCATATGGCACAATCGTATCCTGAATCAGGAATTTATCCTTGCATTGCATATCATCAGGAGCAGATTTCTGTGCTTGCATGGTAACTACATCACCAAGAAGATAAATGTAGCGAAGTATTTAAAATCCTAAGGATTGTATTACAAATAGTCAAAGAAGCTGCTAAGCTACATGCTAAACATCTGATTTTAATAACCAAAATGTCAGAGACTGGTAGCCCATCGGTACCAATACCTAGAATTTGCGTAAAACAAATAGTGCTTAATTTGCCCAGGGTACGTGTGATGAATGAAAATGATGCAACATGAAATAATTGATAAAAAATTAGTGTTCAAAAATTATTAGCCAAGTGCTGTTATAGAAAGCAACTACAATAAGCAAGTTATTTATGGAGATATAGCATGAAATTGGACAGTATACAACAAGGAACACACTTAAATACCTGTAAAATCACAAGTTGAATTTGGCTTGATTATGCCTACATTAGGTCGCACACAGTACTTCTTGGGTGATGTAGTCTTCACCTGCCAAATAAATTATATTGCCATTTCACCAGTCTCTCTAAAGAGTGGATATCGTATTAAATTTACATAATTACTTTATAAATTCTGTAATCAAATGAAGGAATGGTTTCTGATCAGACTGTCATACAACTAGAAAGGCTGCAAATCCTTTCCGGAGAGATTACATCATGATAGTGTACTGCAAGTTCGAAGTCACTTACCTTAAAAGCTACGTATTGATCACTGAGATTGGTGAGGTGAACAGAGCATGAACTTTGTTTCTTCACCTCAACTAAAGAAGTAGAAGGCAGTGTGAGACTTGTACTATTTCAGATATAAATTACATAGATATTACAATGATTAATCATTTAAACAGCAGGTATGATTTACATAGATATTATGATGATTAATCATTTGAGCAATGTGAATTTGTGATGAAATTGATGAAGACATTGAAGAGAGGAGCAAAAGTAGATAATAAAGCCATTCCCTGGTTCCTAAACAAGAAGCATAAACATAAAGAATACATGATATGGATTGCAAAAAACCAATCACTTGAGAATTACAAATATTGTTATTCGATAATCTCATAATCAGTAAGAGTTCTTTTTCAGCCTCTGACTAAGGACAGAACCATAATTTCAGAAAAAGAACCAGTATACTTTCTCAAAATAGCACAATTAGATAGCTACCATGTGCATTTATTACCTTTAGAAAGGTAAGGTAAAAGAGGATGCAGACAATTCTGGTACAGTTTTCACAAGCAGAAGAGCAAGTAGGGGGTGGAAACTACAACACTAAAAGGAATTTGCGAAATGCATTAAGAGGGCTATGTTCCTCAAGATGAGTGCTTCAAAATTAAACTTTATTCATGTCCCAACATAATGACATAATTCTGTCATATTTCCTACCACATCTAAAATAACTATATAAAAATTCACCTCCACAAAGTTTTCTCATTGAGATCAAATAACTTATAGACCTCGTACTAGTTAGAACTTTGGGAGGTATGCAATGATAGAAATCCTGAACCACGACACTTAATAGCTGTCATCCGAAGGCATACATTTCACAATCATCCTCAAGTATCCACAAACACAGTGAAGGTGACTCAAAATGGTACTATAATAGTAAGCATGAATTCCGGGATGCCCATGCTTAGCGCATGGAATTGGGGCATTGGAATTGAAGTTAACAAATTTTCTATTTGAATCTGAATGAAAATACTTTAATTCCCAGTGTGAAGATTCAATCCAATGCCACCTGACAGGGAATAAGTCTATTCAAGACAATGCAGCTAAAATTCTGAGGCAAGTTAAAAAGGGTTCCTTGTTTCTAGTTAGAATTCTCTTTTAAGAATACTGATGAATGAAACTACAGTGATATCATTAAATGTATGGCATACACCTAGATTCGGATGCGATATGATGTATGCATTCACAGCCAAAGGCCAGAAATAAACCATAAAATGCTACACGTATCCATATCTATCTGAGCAACATAACTCAACATTGCACTTACATATAAAATTGAGTTCACAGGGATGAATGTCAACTAGATAGTCAGTCATGATTCTTCTAGCCTGAGATAGTAAACGAAAAAAAAAATCAAGGTATCACCAAGTTTCAAATAATATATAACAAATCACAAGACAACATGACAGCAATGCATTTTTACCATATATTATCAACTTTAAGTACCTATAAAATATAAATTGAAACTCTAAGTAACGAAAACACACTGGAAAATGTATTCACATTGCACAATTTCTTGAATAACTAGGATAATTTAGATGCAGCTTTTACCCTGCCAAAACTATTGCAAATCGTGAAGTAGTAATTGTGTCTATTATCAGATAGAATCTGACAGATCAATTTCCATTCTCATATCTTGATACCCGGAAGGCGTCGTAACCTATTCTCAATCAACTACTTTATCAGCAGGAATCCCCCTCAGGCACTATCGAGTTTGGCTTATTTGTCGAATCCCTACAGCCAAGCTCGTGTTCTGTTTATGCTCCGCATAGAATCAGAACCCAAAAATGAATCTTTTCGAGCAACGTGACATCCCGCCAAAACTATGTACAATGTCTTACGAACGATGTACAACAACACATCATGGTCAGAATAATTATGGAGCAATACATGAAACAGTTAACTTTACATCAAACATGTCGCTGTATATCACATACAGACACTTACATACTCACAAACCGAAAAAGAGGGAAAAAAAAAAACTTACTGGAAATTCTGGGAGGAAATTCGAATACGAAGTTCAACTAGTGAAAATACAAGTGATTTTGGTTGGAAAAAAAAAAAGTAGAGCGAGAAAGTAGATGAACCAAAAAAATCTATCCACTATATGGCAGTTGAAGCCATGGCCGTGGAGTAGAATTTAAGGGACTGTGTGTGGGAGTATGAGAGAGAGAGAGAGAGAGAGAGAGAGAGAGTTTTAGAGAGGGGAGAATGGGGATGAGAAAACCTGCAGTAGAATACGCAGAAGTTTGTACAGTGGCTGTAAAATCTATGTTGTATGATAATTAATAATAGTATTTTGTGGGGATTTTAATGTTAATAATCGTGGAAAAAAGTATAATAAATATGTTATAGACGAGGTTTGGTGTTGCTAAAAGTGAAATTTTTTATAGATTTTAATAAAAGTGAATGAAATGTGTAATTAAGAAGTAGGGTAATCTAACTTAGTTGAGGTGTTTTGGGATTTACGGATGGCTTGCCCGCCCTCGCGTTGCCACACTTTGAATGGTAAACAGGACAAAACTAATATTTATTCATATTTTTATTTTTATGTTTTCTAATTTAAATTGTATTTCAAAAAATAAATAAATACTAAAATGTGGATTTTTAAATCCCGGTTTGCCTCGTCCATTGTCATCCCTGTTAGGACTAAGATAATAGAATTCCAATATGATTAAGATATTGTTGGAGGGCACATCAACGACCCTCATAGCATGGACTAGTAGTCATACCATCAAGTTGGCCAAGTTGAGGGAGAGTTCATCCGGAGTATTAGACAACAATTTTGTGCTTGAGGTGGTGGTGCTTACGTAGAGCACTAGACAGTATTCTTGGGAGTAGGATGTATGAGGTTTCAAATAGAGGAGTAAGCCTTATTGAGGGCTTGGAGGAGACTTTGAAATATGATTCGTGAGCATAAATCGTGGCATGATTTTAATCTTATTATTAATATTCTATTAAAACATTTTGTTAATAGCTGCAAATTAAAAGTTATTAATTAATTAAGGGACATAACTGCAGCAAATTGCACTTGTATGCATTGTAGACGATCATTTGCTCCAATATGGTCGTTCTCTCATCTCTCCAAAGCGGTTGTACCAAAAAGTAGATGCACCTGCTTTGAATCCAAGGCCGCGATTGGGAATCTTCCTATTACCTTTTCATTGCTTTTCTTCTAAAGCAAGTTGGGCCATGGGCAAGGTACACACACGGGCTGGGCCCAGCCCACATTAAATTGGTCGTGTTGGAACCTGATCTAGGCCAGCCAATTTGACACCGCTGCCCTTGCCACTATTTTTTATTTCTCCTTTTTACTTTGTTGCAAATTTAGAATTATTTTTTCTATTTAAGCCATTGTTTACTCTAATTATTTTCAAAATATATTTTTCTCTATTCTTTTTAATCGAATATTTTTCAATAAAATAATATTACACGCAGATTTAAAATTTTTTCTTATTTTTTAATCACACGTTCTCCATCAATCCATTATTTCGAAATGCATTCTTACAATAAAATGGGACGCGAACATGCACTTAAGTTTTAAGGTTTCTTTATTGTTATTATTTGGATTTAATAATTCGAACAAATTTCAAACTATTGTTGTCTTCGTGAAATGATAATCAAGTTGCAATATATATATATATATATATTTTTTTTTTTTCTACATATCAAGACATTACCATCTAAATATGATGTTTTTGTGTGATATGTTACAAATAACGCTTTATGTTAAGTACTTTCCAAATAAAATTCAATTTTTTAAAACTACTATTTCATTTATTTTTTTTAAATAGATCTATGCATTTTCAAATTCTAAGCCAACTCCAAAAACCTCGACCTTCATGTATAAATAAAAACATGCCAAATTACTAATATCCAATTTTGAAGTGATCATTCTCTGATGAGCCAACCTTAGTAGCAGTCATTTTTATTCTAATTCCGATCACTCCTATAAACGGGAGCATTTTCAGCTATGAAAATTATGTCTCGATTAACTAGTCGTCCTTCTTTTAATTTATCCTCGATCGGAGACACCTCCGTCGTTGGTATAGATTGTAATTTCTTATCTTATCCATTTAGTATAAAAAATTACAATTTGAATAATTATAGTATTCTAGGATTACAGTTGCATAATTTGAGTATGATCCGACAATTTGAGGAGAGCTTGGTTTTTTTTTTTATTTCTCTCCATTTATTTTGATATAATAAAGTAATGAGAATAACTCGGGTAACTTATCCGAAAGACTTCTTTTTTATCGTTGTAAATGAAAAGCGAAAAAGGCTTGTAGGGAAGAGATGGAATTTGGAACTATATTGTTCAGCTCAATGCTATAAAAGAAATACCATCAGATTAAAATTATTGGCACGAATTTGAAAGAGCTTAAAAGCTCCTTTGGACAGCAAGGAACTACAAAATAAATGAAGGAAGAAAAATAGGGGGTGATAATATTGTCATAGCATACCAATTAAGGGGGTTTAAGGAGATAATCATACCATCCCTTTCATCCATATAATAAATGAAGAAAACAAAAGAAAATAAACTCATCCATCCCCTCCACCCCCATACACCTACCTTCCATATATATACATATTTGTATATGAGTGGGAGCGATTATATTAGGTCCGATTCAGAAGAGACTACAATCGTATCGAATATCAATGAGTATTTTGAAAATAGAACCATTGATTCATTTCTAATTATGGACGAACCAGAATTGAATCGTTCAATTCCAATCCAATTTAGTTCTTTATGTTAAGTTTCAAATTCTCTAACCCATACGGATAAAATATTTAAACATAAAAGTTCATAAACTATAATTATTCAACATCTAGATTCTCCATAATCCATTCATTAAATTGATCTGTACTGATGCCAATGATTTGCATTTTCAAGTTTAATTTAACACTACAATTTACATCCAATGCTTAATTATTGGTTAGAATGAGTTCTTCAAAAAATATTTCAATACTTGGGATGAAAATGTTAATTCCGATTGGATCAAAGGAACTCAAGTCTAATTGAAAATTATATATAAAGAATTTAATGGATAAGGTCGTCCGAGTTTACAAATAACTTTTTATTAAATTGAATGCGTTTAATGTATTACGATGAAATTCATAAGAAAACATATAATGGTTGGTTCAGTACACCAGCCATCGTTAGAAATAAAAAATAAAAAATGGGTTTTGGTTCTTGATATTAGAATGAGAACTGAATAAGAATCGACAATTTCTCTAGTTTAATACCCTGACATATTCATTCGAGTAGAACCAAATCAATTTGGGCAGTCTAGGTCCGATTCTGATTCGATCCAATAGTTCTAATATCTTTTGTCCCACCATATTCGAAATGTGGTAGGGTCGAAAAGGGGGGGAAAACAAGGACTGATTGAGTTAAGTGGGAGAAAATAAAGAACGTTGAATTATAAATTATTTCCTACATTTTTTCTTGAAGCCACTAGCGAGACAAGCAGAGATTTGGCTATGCCAGCTAGCTCACGAGTCAAGCAAGGTAGCTCGCTCTTAAACTTGTTGGCTCGTGTGCACATCGGCTAGCCACATATAGAAATACGTGCAATTTCATTTTTATTTTTTTTTAAAAAGAAGAAAAAATATGGTGAGCCGAACCTACAGTAGGTGAATGGAGCGGTTCAACTCATCCCATTTAACATCCCTACATTAGATATGGTTAAAAAACAATTCACACTCTCAAAAAAAAAAAAAAAAAATTCCATTATTCTTCCTTTAACTAACAATGCAGAGCTCATTCCTCACCCATTGCTTAAAATTCTTTTTCTCTGAGAATTGAAGATCGAAGGCAGACTTATTAGTAATATATCTAAATTTAATGCCACCGAAATTGAATATAGACGATGTTCATCTTCCCTATTTTTGACTTGAAGATTATTATTATTATTATTATTATTTATTATTTATACAGTTTAGTATTTGATTTGGACTAAAGATGTTGCGAAGGACACATATTTGGACCGTTTACTGAACTAGTTAAACAAGAATGATTACCTACTTGCCAACCCAATTATAAAAAAATAAAGTTAATGCTACGTTTGGGGCTAAGCTCACAAATTCTACTTATAAGTTTCATTGATTAAAGCTAAAAAAATATAAATTACTTATTTTACACTCTGAAAATGATAATGTTTTCACAAACTTCTACATTTTTAGTTCGTTTGTTAGCCATTATTGAGAAAAAAATGATGTTTTGAATAGTAATTTTTTTTGAAAATATATAGTTAAAAAGTATAATAAAATTTTGAATTTATATGCAAAATATTTTATTATATAAATATGTGGTTGAAAATAAGTATAAGAATTAACATGAATCTATAATCATTATTTGAAAACTAGTTTTTCTACATAATTATTTTTAATCATTTATTCACACAATAAAATATTTTACTAATAAATTCAAATTTTTTGTTTTACTTTTTAATTATGCATTCTCTTAAAAATTTATTATTTAAAATATTATTACTTTTAATAATGGTTTTCAAGTCGAGTTTTGTTTCGAAAGGAGATAAAAATGAACTAAATTTCAGGGTAGGTGGAACAGAAGTGAGACACGTATCGCTGACCAGACATTGGTCATAAATTTTGAAACTAAAATAAAAAATAAAAAACAACGTACCACTCCTTAAATTCAGTCGTGTTCACTGGAAAATTGCAATTTCTCTGGAGCAATCGTTTGACTCTCTGTCTCTGTAGACTGTACAAAAGGGGTGCTCTGAGGTAAACAATCAAATCCATTTTCACCTTGTTTTTGAGACAAGAATCTGTATGATGTATTTTTTTTTTTTTTTGACATTTATTTGTCACTGAGTCATTCATTTTTTTATTTTTATTTTTGATTCATTAGTTTAGATTATATGCTATAAAATGACGTGATTTCTTGTGGGTTTGCTTAGGATTGATGTTTAATGTTGTTTAAATCGCTTAACGCATACTTTAGTTTTTGATGCTACGGAGCTGAAATATGTGGGATTTTCTCTTTTGTATTTTTTTTATTTTTTTTGCCTTTTATGATGTACTCGGATTCTGGGTTTTCTGTTTGATTTGTGACGGGTAAAGGACCTAAAGGTTATTGTTCACTTTTGCTTCTTACTTTAATTTCAAACTTGTTTTCTTGTTGGTAAGTGGGTTAATTAGATTAAAAATGGCTTTTTCTTAATTCAATAGGTAATGGGGTTTTCTTATTTTGACCCTAAAAAGAAGAGTTTAAGAACTTGAAAAAGAGGAGTTTGAGAGCTTGAAGGACGTGATTCATTCATCTCTTTATTTGCCTGTTGTATTTTACTTAGTAATCACTATTTCTACTTTAATTCTGTCATAATTTTTTACAAGATTTGAATTTTTAGCAGACTTTTGATTTTTGGTCAAATTTTTACATTTACTGTAATTTCCGGATTTGAGGCTGTGAGTTTACTTTTTGTGGGACTTCCTTTTTATAATTTTTTTCACAAAATGAATTTTTTTGTAGTACTATGTTAAGTTGTTAAAATTGGATAAAATTGATCCTTTTTCGTGTATCTAGAGCTTTGTTGCATGAACCAGTTTAAAGAAAAGAGAGTTGTTTGATATGAAATAAGATTGATATCAAATAGTGGGGTTTTTTATAGGAAAAATATTTGATAAGATATTCATAGTGGTAGTGAATCTTTGACGTTTGAAAAATCGGATTGATGTTAGTAGTAATAGCCTTTACATTTAAAAAAGGGAGATTCCAGTGATCATATTTTATCAGGTACTTTCTTTTAAGTTGTCCGCGCAATTGACTGATAAATTTGTTCTGTTATAATTTTTGTAGAACACGTAATCATGGTGAAGGCCGTCACAGTCCTCAAGAGCAGCGAGGGTGTCAATGGCACCGTCTACTTCACCCAAGAAGGAGATGGTAGTTTTTCATGTCCTTCGACATGCTTGTTACTTAGGGAATAAAAACTAGTTAAAATCTTGTTTATGACACAATGCAATATTGTTATGGATGGAAACCCCGCCCCTGCCCTGCCCTGCCCCCGTCCCTGCCCTGCCGATTCCACCTTCTTGCCCGTATATGGCCTCGTTGTTTACTTTTTATGTTTAATTCTTTCTTTTCTTAAAAAAAAAAAAAAAAATCTGGGGCAAGATTTTTTCTTACTCAAAACATAAAAAGGGAAAATGAGAATCCCCCTGGAAAACAAGGATTTTTTGCTGTCGCTAATTATTATCGAGTACTGTGTAGTGCATACCAATCACAAGCTGTATAAGCTCTTCTTATCAATTTATCCTGTTGATCCCATTTTGTAATTGTTTACTACTTCACTTAATGCTTCAGGTCCAACTACTGTTACTGGAAACGTTGCTGGCCTTAAGCCTGGACTTCATGGCTTTCATGTCCATGCCCTCGGTGACACCACCAACGGTTGTATGTCAACCGGTAATTTGCCTATATTATCTGATTTTCTTTGTTATAAATGTTAACAACTAGTTGACTCCGAAAGGTGAAAGGTTGTACGAATTCTAGCAATTGAAATTGCTACCTCTCATATTCCAGTAATATTAATTTGCAGGACCTCATTTCAATCCTGTTGGCAAAGAGCACGGTGCACCTGGAGATGAGAACCGTCATGCCGGTGATCTTGGTAACATCACAGTTGGAGAAGATGGTACATACCTTTGCTTTTTTTGACTAGAAAATTTTGCATGCTACTGTTATTATGTTGTGCATTGAATTAATATTTTCTTCAATTATGAACTTAAGAATTTAGTTCCTTAAATCGTAAACTTGTAAGCGACCTTTTGCTTCCAAACATGTTTTGATATGTTACTTATTTCTTACTTTTAAGCCAAAGAGTTAGTTATTTTTTTAGAGTTACTTTCCTCTCAAATAATCCATACTAGTTTCCAACCTTGACCCATAATGTAAAGCTGACTTATGAGTATGTTTGCTTATTATTGAACTTTTTAAGCTTAGCTAAACATGCTCATAATTTATTCTGTCAAAGCTAGTTATGCTGTTGTGTTCTCTGTTGTTCATTCTTCACCTCTGTGTACATTGAAGACCCTGTTAAATAAGAGGCCATCACATATTTTTAGCAAGAGAATTGGAGCATTATAATGTTCAATCCTCAAGGGTTCAGTTTAATGTAAATAAAAAAAAAAAAAAAAAGGGCTGTGGATGTTGTGCTATGTGCATTACCAAATACGTCCATGATCTTTGACTTTTCCTTTTTCAATCATTTTAATATTCAGGCACTGCTGCTATCAACATCGTTGACAAGCAGGTAAATTATCCTTTTACCACTGTTTCAGCTTATAATATGTGTTTTTCTCCTACTAGTATCTTATCTTAAATGCTCGTCTTGGTTTGCAGATACCTCTTACAGGACCACATTCTATAATTGGAAGAGCAGTAGTTGTCCATGCGGATCCTGATGATCTTGGAAGGGGTGGGTATATTCTATATTCTCATTGCTGAATTTTCTAAGCATGACCTTGAACAGAAAGCTACTTGCACGCGCTGTCGAGAAGAGAATGGACGTTTGCCCCTCTCTCTTGCATGTGTGGGGAGGGGAAGGGGGAGTTGGAAGAATGCAAAAACTGATTTCTATTATCATTGCTCACCTGTCATGGATAATTAGTCAATTCCCTACATTGTAGTTGAATTTACTGGAAGAACCTGACGAAATTTCTTTAGTAATTGAATCTCTTAACTAGTGATATAAAAGCTGTTCACCCTGAAAATTAAGGAACAATTTTTTTCCTATTTTCTCAAATCCTTTGGTTGTTTGGGTGAGTCACGGATCACATTTTGAAAAGACCCCTAGTGTCCCTGTTCCTTGCATACAATTGTATCTTATGATATTATCCTGGTTTGAACTTCTCTTTTACGTTTTCAAATTTCCTATGGCAGTGGTTTACGAGTTATCTCTGTTGTTTCAGGTGGTCATGAACTGAGCAAGAGCACTGGAAATGCTGGTGGAAGAGTTGCTTGTGGTAAGTAACATTTATTTGTTAACCCATTTTTGCCATTGAACTATGTTGGGGCTTAAAATATTTGTTTTCATGATGTTGAAAATATTTTTATTATAGTATAGATGAACTACTTTGTGTTGTATAGGCTAGCTGAGTTTATATTAACTAAAATCCAAAACAAGCATGTTTGGCTAATCTTAAAGAAAAGGTGAAAGTGCTTAAAGCTAACTTAAATTTAGCAAAACATATGCTTAGCTTAAGAGTTACTTCGAATCTACTTTTTTGCCAGACACTAATTGAACTTCTCCTGAAGTTACTTTTTTGGGAGATAGAACAAAATTTACTTTTCTAGAGGTCTTTACGTCAATGCACTTGGTGATTGCCTGGAAACTGAACTATTTGTTCGATGCTGAAATAATAGGAAAGTTCAATTTTTGAAATCATAGTTTGACTTTTACCCCGATCAAGTATATATCTTTAGTTAACAGCTGAATAATGTGAACATTGAGTTAAGCAACTACCTCGTCTCCCTGATGTGCTTTTGTGAATTTTGTGCAGGTATCATTGGCCTTCAGGCTTGATAACTGTGGTGCACTCTCCTTTTTTCTTGATTTATACTACATTCCGGAGAAACTCAGTCATCTGTGGCTACTTGGATAGTTCTTAATAAAGTATTGTTGGAATGAACGAGTTTTTTATTGTTATGTGCAAGTTTGAATTTGTCGTGCTATTTTGTGATTGGGCATCATATGGATATTTGTATCGATATGATAGCTGGAAATAAAATCGAATCATGCTTGAATTATAATGGTCTATTTGTTCTACATTTTACTTGCACTGTGTGTTGGTCGTTGATGTGTACAATAGGCACACACATTTTCGAAATGACAATTCAGTGATTCATGCATTATTGTGAAGGATTCCCAGGGTTTACATTTGATGAGGTGGCGGAGTTGTATTGGCAAGTTTGAAGTTTTCGTCTAACTGTCAATAAAATTTTGTCGAGTGTAAAGTTGTAAAACTGTGTGAAAATCCATGGCAATGTAGCACAACTCTATTTTGAATCCGTAAAAGAATCTCTGTTTCTTATGCACGGATTAAACTCCGATCCCTTTCCCCCATCAGTTTGTTTCGTGCCAACCTCCAAGAAGCATCCATTCACTTTGTATAGAAATTTAACTATCGTCGTGCAGGATCTTTTGACCAACTTCTACAAGAATGACCATTTTGTAATGGAACTTAGAAAATGTGAATGATACCCTTTTCACCCATGTCTGATGCAATATGTTAATAAGATTTGCACAAGGGTGGCTATAATGCCCCCACCAAATTTTGCTACAGAAAGAGGATTGCTCCATAGCACTGTCTACAACATTTACTAGGATTTGTGGAACATAGCAACTCTACAAAGAGCCAAAAGGCAAAATGCAAATCATGTTTGCAATTCAAATCATGAGAAAATTAACAGCACCTGCTACTGATAATATCACTAACAATATCAATAATGTAGTCTCCATTAGCTGGCTGAGTACCCGAGGCCATCTTCACCGTTCAACTGTTGGTAAGATCTCTTCATAACAAGACAGTCATCGGCGGCTCCTTTCATCAATGAGTGGATTTGAGGCTTCCGCTCCAGCCCTTAGACGATTTTAAAACATTAACATTAGGCATACGCTTGTTAATTATGCATCCCAGGTTCTGTATCTTTGAAGTCAAGCAACTAATACTTCACGCTATTAGTGCATATCTGACCGATCTCATCTCTCTCGGGTACACAATCATGCTAGGTTAGAGTTTTCAGCGATTCGAACCCGCCAGGAAAAGTAACGAATATACAATGAGTTGAGACCCATAGCCACTCCCAATCCTAAGACTGATGATAGGAGGATTGCATAAACAGGTGGCAAGTGAAGCTGCAAGATCAAACCAAATGGGAATAGGTTCAATAAAGCAATCACGATCAGAGAAAGTCTAAGCTCAAAAAATGTTCCTCAGAAGACAAACATTGCCAGGCAGCTCAAGAGATACGTGAGTACTGAGTACAGGTGTAAATCAGACCGGCCAGGGCCAGGCTTGCAAAGCCAAGGCAATGTCTGCCCACGTGGGATTATAGTTTTAAAAAACAGAGAAATATAGAAAGGTTAAGAGGAAAAAGGGTAAAGCCGGTAGGCCTGTCACAACCCAGTCCATGCCAGGCCCAGATAATTTTAGTCCCATAGGCTAGGGCTCGCACGCTTTCAAAAGATTTTACAGAATGTATGACTTAAGCTTAAAAGTTGATCTTTAAATAATTCCCTCCCAACCAACATGTTTGGATAGGTTACTCTTTGTAATAAAATGGAAGAACGATGCTATTCACCTTTAGCTGTATCATCCCCCCATCTAGGTGGTTGTGAGCCCCCTATATCATTGTCCGATGCATTAAACAAATTCATCACAGCTTCATTGGACAACAAATCAGGGGGCCCACTGCCACCTAGACGGTTAACATCACAACTAATATGAATAGCGTTGCTCAAAAGAGAATAATAATTTTCACTTAGCCACCAAGAATTTGATGATCACTTACTTTTGCTCAGCAAGAACACAAGTCAACAATTAAATTATGAAAAAGCAACAGAATAAAATGGAAGATCATTTGATTGTTCAAATGGAAGTAATTTGTATACTATAGCAATTAAGACAAAGAAAGCGACAAAAAAATTTATTCGAGTAGTATTTAGAAGCAATCACCATTGAATAGAAAAGATGGAGAGTCATGGCCACAAATGCAAACTCAAGAGCTGCATAAGTCCATATGTACTCTTTAATTGCTGCATAGAAACAAACTCATTGTAAGACAAATAGCTCAAGTGTGAATCACTTTAAATTTTCGTGTTTGTCACACTAGTCTGGACGGTACTGGATGGATTAAAGAATAAAATCAAGCTAATCTTTTCTGAGCAATAATGTCAACTACCATGTACCCAATATGTCATCAGGAGCTATGCCATACCTAAGATAACTGCAAAAATAGAGGCTACAAGAGCTATGGTAAAAGAGAATGGTGCAGCAACTATAAGTGCCTGATTTTTCATCTCACCAATCTGCAAATGAAAGGACAAACATAAAACACCAAAGTCGTCTGAAAAATGTAAGCATTTAAAAACTGAAACAAGTTGCCAGCGTTCCATAACTTACCAGTAGCTGCTCAAGGAAGAAGAAATAGCAAATTGTGCTTATCAAGACGAGCACCACAAAGTCTTGCCAAGCACTGGAAAAACATGCCAAAACCATATTTGTAAGTTCAATTTAAACATCTGAAGAAAGCAAAAAAAAAGAGATATAATGAAGAAAGCCACAAGAGTTGAAACACAGAAATTCACAAGCACTATCAGATTTCTATTCTATTCTCAAACTGATATTTCTCTAAGACAGCAGTGATTCGATTTTCGAGACTGACTGTAGATGATCCAAAAATGAAATTAGTTTAAGCAAACAACTTTTGACCAATGTCCCCTAGTTACGCGATCAAAGAATGATTACTATAGAGAATAAACTATAAGCCAAAATAAACTTTTCAGCTACCAAGGGCATGTTCTAAAGGTCAAACCAGTGATTTTTTCACTCTTCTTTTTCTTTTTGATTGGATCAATCACAAAACCATTTGTAGACAGGGCAGGTAGAGAAAAGGCTTAACAAATAATTGAGCACAGTCCAACAGAAAAATCAATAAATTCGGATGGAGAGAGAGAGAGAGAGAGTAATCACGTTATCGCATTCAGACCCTGTTGGTTTTGCTCCCTGTTATCTCTTTGAGTAGCATTTGGCACCCGGAGCAAAGTCACCGGTAAATTTGAAACTTCTTTTCCACACACGTCACATAATTTGTTTCCTTTTATGCTAAACCATTTGATTGCACAATTTTCATGTACGAGTCGGAGTGCACCTTTACAGCTGCATTCCATCTTGAGTGTATTTCTTTCGTCACAGGTATCGAGACAGATCCTGCAGACAGCTTCTTCTTCAGGAATCTCTTGATCCTCATGGACAGGATCAGGAGTTATTTCATCTATTTGCCGCAAAGCATATGTAACAAGATAAAATTTATGAAAATCCAATAATGAAGAATTATAACAGGCTATTTTAGACTTATATCCAGTTATCATATCATTTACAAGTCAATAATATTGGTTTGCAGACGAAAAGCATGTTTCTCTAAGCTTAAAAAGTTCACTTATAAATAAGGGCCCATTTGGCAAGGTTTTTGAAAAGCCAAAAGCTACATCTGAGATTAAAATAGTTGCTTTTGAGTTTATTTTAATAATTGTTTGGAAGCACTTTGTTGATTAGAAGAGCTTTTAAAAGAACTTGAAAGGAGAAGCGGAATCCCTGCCAAACAAGCCCTAAATAAATTTGTTTTAACATAAATCTATTTTTTATTGGTCAAAGTCACACATTTTTTTTTCTTCTATAAACAACTTATAAGACTTAATCTAGAAAAGTGCTTTTCCTTATTGGAAAGTAGGAAGAAATTAAGTTATCCAACTATGGTTTACATTTCCATAGAAAATGCAAGCCTAGGTGACATCAAATACTCGATCCAGCGTATCAAAACTTTCAAAAACCTTGGCTTAGCCCCTGTTTGGCGTGGATTAAAATTTTGATAAAAGTCAAAGTCAAAGTCAACAATTAATTTAAACCACACCTTTATGGGACAACAACTTTTATTAATTTTTTATCAAAATCTATTAAATATCTTATTTTTAACTACACCAAATAGGGGCATACACTCTTAAAGCTTCCTAGGCATATTTTGTTCCTAGAAATATATTTTCCTTTGATTATTATTATACAATATGAAGTATGAATAATAACAAATATGAGCTATCATTCAGATATTTTTTTCCTGCGTAGAATTAAGGAAATGCCAACTAGGATAAAGAAGTGATTCAGTTAAGTTACAGAGTATTTCCATAAAGGTTTGATCAGTGATCAAAGAGAGCTGAAAGAGGAAATTAGATCACCAAATACATATCCACATGACATACCACTGTCAGCGTCTGGATCCTGATTTTCACGGGTAGCAAAAGATAATGACCTTACAATAACATAATTCCTCCCAGGCACTGAGAGGGACCTCGAAACAGTAGCTTGAGAAGCACTTATCTGAAACAAATATATGCAAAAGTAGATTATTATATCTCATCTTCTCTGTTTGTTGCACTTTCCTATGGCTCCTAATATGTCTCCAAGCATATATAACTAATAATTTCCCATCTCTTTTTACTACCACAAACTATGAATTTAAGCAGGAATGGGTGCAGGGAATGTATCATACAAATATATGATAAGGTAATTAGCTTTTAGAGTTTGAGGATCTGATGATGCAAGAAAGAACTGATTCAAACTAATCACAGAGATGGCAAGGATAGATAAATTTTTTACTACAATTGTGATATCCCGGAGCAATTTCATAAAATTGAATAATGAACACAGGTGAAAAGAGAGCTATGAAAATTATTATCCACAGATATTATCAATAATAGAATCATATTACCAGTAAACACCACATAATAATGAAGGGAAATTTATGATCGCAAACAACATAACAATCTTTAGGGTATAGTAGCACAAGTAGTTTTGTTATTTCCCCACAGAAAACACGTCATATTCACCTTATGATGGAACTATTTCTCAATCTTTCCGAGGATATTTATTTGATTTATTAGTAAATCCTAAATTGTATCCAATTTTTCCCCTCGTTTGCTAAAACCACCAGGATGTTTTAGCTTGATCAAGGATTTTTATCAAACTTCTATACAGAAGAAATACAGAACAGAACCAGTTTGGATAACTTGGTTACCGTGTAGAGTAATCTCAAGCTTCTCATTTGAACAAGATCGGCCCAAGTGTTTACTAACAAAGTAAACATGTAGAAAACACAAATTGATAAAAACGATTAGCGGACTAAAAAAAAAACTATTCTGGAACTAAAAAATTATAAGTTCTGTTTCGAGCATAGAATCAGAAGTACTAATAAGAAATTCATTAAACTAGTGATATACATGTGGAGTCACTAAAAGGAAATAGGCAAATAAATCAAACAGAAAAATAAAGCTAAATACAAAAGTATCCAGTTTTTCCATGTTCAGGATTAAATTCAAAAGTATGGTTAAGCATAGCATACGCATGCTACTACAAATTCTCCAAAAAATTACTATTCCCCTCATTAAAATATGAAATAATGGAGTGCCCAAACTCGGGCTAAGAATTTTAAAATTGATTTCTTCTAATAATAAAGCTGGTTCTACCACTTTACACTTGTCTGATAACGTTCTAACTAAAAATTCACATGCTTAAAGAATAAGGTTAAACACACGTGCTTAATGAAGAAAGTTCAGAATATTTGATTCAATTCAAAATAGTCAAATATCAAGCATAATTGGCCAACTCCGGAAAACCTCGATCTGACACAAGCTTGAACTCCAAGTTTCTACTTTCTACTCTTATCATTGTTAGCTTTTCTTCTGCCTAGCCAAAGCTTCGAATATTGTAGTCTTGCTTCCTTACAGTTTATTTGTAATCTGCTTAGCTTATTACCGAACACAGTCAATCCTTCATTCATTCCAACATAATTTCGACCGAATGCTGATTTTAAACTTTCATCAGAAAGGAGATCAGGTAAAGCATATATATGAGAACATTTTATTTGTTTTGATGTCCAAAAGTAATTGAAATGAAGGTAGCTAAAAGTTCAAAGCCAAAAGTATTGAAGTTGAAGATGAATACTCAGTGCACGACTCCTCGATAGCTTTCTATATGCAATTAGTCAAAGCATATACAATGGCTCCATATTTCATTAAAGAAACCTTGGTGAGACACTACCTTAAGATTCATATATTTGGTATCCTAATCACGTACATAAACAACAAACTAAGCATTGTTTCTAATAAAACTGGAATAGACTACACGAACCCTTTTCCACCACTAGATTTAGTCATCGTTAGATTTATTGGAAGATCCAGAGCAATTACATCTTTTTTGAATCAAATAAAAAAGTTGGAATAAAAGTGAATATCATAGGCAACACAATTAATCGATAAAATTCAAAAAAAATAAAAATAAAAAAATTATTCAGGATAACATAAACATGCATAATTTAAGAACTTAAAGGTTTCTTTACCATTAGCCACTTCAAGAAATTGAGTTCGATTTGTTGAAATGGAATTATGGATTTTCCATTTAGATCCAGTTTCTATCATTTAATTATTTCAATTAGATGGGAATGGCAGATTAAAAAAAAAAAAGACACATAGGCATAAAATTAAAAAATCAGTGACAGTACATTTCTAGATCTAATGGAAAAAAGAAAGAAATACTTTATGGGGAACCATAACGGGGAAAAAGAATTGTAGTTAAAAAATAAAAATAAAGTATATACCGTAAAAAGACATTATAAAGAGAAAGATGGTGTTGTACAAAGGGACATTGTTTTTTTTTCTAGAGTAATTTGGTTACTCTGCATAGGATGTTTGGATGGTAAAGAATTGCATGATTTTTGGGATCAAGGATTCTTAATCAATTAAATATGTGAATATTGGGTTTGGTGATGCTTATAATTTTGAAAGGAGATAAAGGGGGAGAAATCAATGAATAAATTAATAATATAATCAATGAATAAGTTAATAGCTCAAAAGGGTATTACTGAAATAGTCAAAATATAACTTGGATAAAATTGTTCAAAAAATGTATCACCTCATGTGATAATATACTATAGATTTGAAGCAAACTTCTACGCGAGAATATATAGCATCCAAAATGAGATATATAATTGCTAGTAATTAAAGTTGAGTTCAGGCACTAAATTACGTGTGACTTTGGCCTTTCGCTTAGAGTCCTTGCTGATGTAGGCGTATTAACTTGAGGTGACGGGGCTGTTGCAGGAGTGACAGGAAGGGAAGTACACCTTTTCCAATTAAATTTGGTTATGAGATTGGCAAAAAGGGGGCTTTCAGCCTTAGGATCTTCACTAAGGAGAGAGCTTCTTTCACCATCTGATGCAGTGACCCTCTTCTTAAAGCTTAGAGCCCGAAGAAAGCCTCCGCTTGAAGAATTTCCATTTAAGACACTCGGAGACTGGAGTAAACCTTTGCCGCTACGGCTGCTCCCAAAACCCCCAGGCCTTGGAGGTATTTGAAGGGTTAGATCTGAGCTTTTTGCAATTCGGCTTGAATTCATGATCAGATTCCTGGACTCCCTATTTTGAGAATCAACCTACAGCCATGAACAATTTGTTGCCAACATATGATTCACAATGAGCAGCATGGTAAATAAACTAGATAACAGAATCAACATTAGAGGTTTAAAAGAAAAAAATTTGACCCACATAGTGCTAACAATAAGGATCTAATCGAAAAATGCGCTGTCTAGTCTCTATCAGTCAAGAGACAAGAAGGATGAAGTGCAAGAGGATCTAATGGGACACTATATTAACAATAAGATAAACAAAATGTATCCAAATGTAGTGTTACCTTTTGATAGTTTCCCATTTTCACAGAATTTGCAAATGGACTTGGTTAAGTTGTCAAGTTCACTCAGTATATTAAGATGTAAAGGATCCCTAAGCAGGTTGAGATGTTCATTTTTTCCCCCACGGGAAAGGTCAGGTATTATTTTGATTTTTCCAATTTAGTGAACAACTTGATTTTAACATGTGATTTAAGCATTAACATGTGGAATCAACAGAGACCTTGAATATTACTAGAACATCATATGAAGAGCTGCGGAACAAAAAGATGAAATCTCACAATAATTTGTTCGTAACACAAAGATTATCAACTTAAATGCAATCATAAAAAGTGACTAGTATCAAATGCGATATTTAGATTCGCGTGAGAAATTTAATTTTTTAGAATACTACTTTATTTATATCAAATTAGAGTTTATGACTCATGTTAAACTGAGCAACTATTAATAGCATAAAAAACATTAGTGCTGAATATCAACAAGGAGAATGCACATACTTTCAACATCAAAAACATATACTTGATGTAACACGACTGCAGAAAGTCTAAAACACGTGAATAGAGACACAAGTATCACCACAACAAACATGAAATATGGTTCCTTACAGCTTTTTTTTCAACAAAGCATATATTATTGGCTAAAAAAAAAACTAAGACATTTTCCCCAATAAATTTGAGCTACACGAAACATATTTCTCCACTCCATTCAGTTCAGTCCCAACTTTTCACTAAAACCTTTGGCGCAGTAGGCCAAGCCACCAAAATATGCATAAGCACGCTTAGATTGATCAGAATTAGTAAATTTAGTGGAAACTGCTTCAATATGGAAAAAATTTACTAACACAATACAGAATCACATTATATCACGCATCACCAATCATTCACACATAACAACCATCAAATGAATTATATTATTAAATCATAAAATCCATACCATCACCCACCTGCGTAACATGTCCATAATCTCCATATTTGTTGATGTTTTCTTTCTTTTAGAGTTTAAAACAAAAAGCCGGGGGGGGGGGGGGGGGTATTGAAGAAACTTTAGAAGTTTA
>CAIGRP010115454.1:0-14542 GCA_903798385.1 Fraxinus cuspidata | reverse complement strand
AAAAAAAAAAAAAAAATCAGCAGCAAAGAACCCATCTTTCCGCAAACTCAGCTCATAAAACCACAATTTCCAGAGAAATTTCTTTCAAAAAGACCATAGAACCTCAATAAATATTCTAACCTGTGATGTTGATGTCGAAGATGCTTCCATTGCCTTATCCTCTGAAATGGGATTATTTACCCCATCTTCTGTTCTGGGGTTTTCCATTTCTTTATTCTAAATCAGAAATCAAATAATCCACAAAACCAAACCCAGAAAAAGATTTAATCATCCAAATTTATCTTCTCTACAAGAAAGACTACGGAAAGTGATGGTTCTCTTGTTGATTTTTACTCTGAAGATAAAGGTCAGGAAGGTGACGTGAGGTGGGTTGGCCCCACGTCACGGGTTGCTGTTTTCTTGTTGCTTATAGGTGTAATCCTGAGTTTGGAGCTGTAAAAAACCCGAAATGTCATTTTTTGGGGTGTTTTTTGTTCGAAAATTACTGTTTTTTTCTTGTCCGAAAATAGGGAATTATCAATTAAAAGATTAGACTCCTCACCAACCATTACTATCGTTTAGCTTTTATTGCTTTCTTGAGAAGAATTCGACAATAACGCCAATACATAGTTGGACCTACAAGTCCTTTCAATTAGTTGGGAGGGACCTTTTTAGGAAATTGTTGCCTCATTCGAGTCTGAGAGGAAAAAAGAAACTCCACTTTTTCACGAGTGAATGTTAAAAATACCGTTAATACTTTCCTCCAATACTACGTCGTTTTGATGATGTCATCTAGTCATGGCAATGGGCCGAGCCGGCCCTTAAATCCACGAGCTCGGCTCGAGCCCTTAAACTCACGAGCTCATGAGCCGAGCCGAGCCGCGAGTCCATGAGCTTTTTGATTTTTTTCTCTTTTTATTTTTTTTAACTTTTTCACGTTTTTTTATTTTTCTTTAATTTTGCACGAGTCGTGGGCTCACGAGCTGCTCGCGAGCGGAGCAAGGCTCGGCTCATCGAGTTCAAGTGCGGTTCGGCTCGGACTCGTCTTTTTTACAAGCCCGAGCGACTCATGGCTCGTTTTTGACGAGTCGAGCGATCGAGCCGACGACCCGCTCAGCTCGATTGCCACCCCTAATGTCCTCACACATTTTTTCGAAACCCGAAACAAAAAAAGGACGTCGTATTAATTGGTTTTCTTACTAATAAAAAGAAAAATCTACTCCACTCAACCTTCGTCACTTTCCCTTGTTATTTTTCTTTCGTATTAAGGCACTGTTTGATATGGCAAGTTGTCCATGGAAGATGGAAAACTTTTTACCATTTTCCACTTTTTAGAGTGTGATAGGAAACATTTTCCAGGTAATTGGTTTTCCACATTTTCTTGGTTTGCCACATTTTTTTGTTTTTTGAGGTTCTAGGCAGCTTTTTTTTTGTAATGGAAACAAATTATATCCCCAATTGCAACATATTATACCTTTTAATGAACAATTTTCATGAAAAACAAAGTCAAACGAATACTAAAAGATTCAAAATTTCAACATTTTTTAGGAGGAAAATTATACGAAAAAAAAAATTTAGATAATTCAATTCCCTATAATTTATTTTCTTTCCAACCAAATTCCACTATTGCAATCAAACGAACCCCAATGGTCCGTTAGTTAGACCTTTTTTTTTCCCATGGAAAATGAAAATGAAATTTCATTTCCCACTTTTGCCATGTTTGATGGCACATTTTTCCCAAGAATTGGTTTTCTACATTTGCCACCACATGACCCTTTTTTTCTTGGTTAGTTGAATTTCAATTCCCACCTTTTATGTGGCTTTTGGTTTTACATTTTTTTTTTGTGCAATAGAAACAAATTCTATCTTCAATTGTTAAAAAAAAAAATATACAGCCTTCACTGGGGAGAACCCGGAGAATTGCTTTGCAGGAGGCAGCATGTAGGAAGAGAACTTCTATGAGCCACACCAAGTTCTCAGGTTAGAGAAATTTTCATCACAAACCAAGCAAGGATGCAAATACATCTCTAGAATAGCTCAGCTCCTTATTCCAGAGCCAATGCAACGGAAAAGAAAATTTATAACTAATATTTACGCTTCATAATTCTTTTAATTCTGAAAGATCGTAGAAAACATTAAGGTCTGTTTGATTGCAGTTCAATTCCATGGAAGATGGAAATTAAATTCCATTTCCCACCTTTTTGCATGTTTGATTGCACAAATATTCCATGGAATTGATTTTCCATCTTTCACTCACATTTTCTTGATTTTTCAGGAAAAGTTATTCCCACCACTTTGGTGGGAAAAACTTTTTTAGGCAACTTTTTTTTTTTTTTTTGCAATAGAAAAAAATTTTAAGTTCAATTTTTAAAAAAAAAAAAAATACATCCCTTTAATTGACAATTTTCATGTAAAATAAAGCCAAATGAACACCAAAAAATTTTCAATTTTTTTGGGAATTCAAACAAATTATATCCCCTATTGTAAGAAATTCTATCCCTTTAATTTACAATTTTCATGAATAACAAAGCCAAACGAACTCCAAAAGATAAATAATTTCAACATTTTCTAGTTGAAAAGTTATACCAATCAAATACAATTAATTGACAATTCCTAGTAAAATAAGTTCTAGGCAATTCAATTCCCTACAATTTGTTTTCTTTCCACCCAAATTCATTCTTTGAACCAAACGGATCCTATATACACTGCCTATATGTAAGCTGTGGTCAGTACGTAAATACTCTCTCACAGGCCAAACAGAGTGGGTTGCAGTCTTCCACATTCTTTCCCACTTGTTGCCATTCTCTATCATCATCTTGCAGAAAAGAACATCTCATCTCTGCAACCCTCTTCCAACTGGTTAAAACCATTTCTTCTTTCTGTATAGATATCTAATCTAATCATATTTTCGACCTCTTCTTCTTCTTCTTCTCTGCGACCTCTTAGCCGACATCCTATTTCTTTCTTGCGAGAAATTTTTCTTTTCCACTTTTCGACTCTTTTTCCTTGCGTTGCTTTTTTAGTTTTCGATTTCATTTTCTGTGATCAGAAATGGCGGTAGGTATTTTCTTCTCCATGCCTTCCTTCTCCAGTGTTCGAGTTCTTTTTCTGTGACCAAAAATCCCGAACGACATCTATTTCTCCGTGATGCTTTATTGCCTAAGCAATTTTCTTCGGACAATTTTGGTATAAGGCTTCTTTTTCTTTCCTAAAGTTTTTTGTCGTGGGTTGTCACAACTAAGCTGTGGTAATGGTTTTTCCACAATCACAATCCAACAATCAACTCCTTCCAGTTGAATTCAATTAGAAATATAACCAAACGAAGATAAAATAGAATGGAAAGGGGTAAAACTGAGAAAAAGCGCAGAAGAAATGAGAGAGAGACGAAGATGAATTAATCCACTGTCAATTGAAATCACAAAACTCAACAACAACAAATCCTTGCACATGGGTGTTTATATACCTCATGGCAAATTCGTGTTTCACAGGAAAATAAGAGGAAAAAAAACGTAATGCAGCCTTTCAATTATTCAGAACCTAAAACGAAGCCATTCAAACTAAACCATACGAACCCGTTTAGAGCTTCAAATGTTGGGTACTTTTGTTTGGACTTTGTCTTCTTCATTCAGCTTGGTTTTCCTCTTCTCTCTTACTGACCTGTGCTTTTTCTTTCCCCAGCCATCCTTGCCTTTCACATAACAATAATTCCCATTACCTTGATCTTTTCCCCAAGATCTATATATAGGAAACTGAAATTTAATCCATTCTGAGTCCTCCCAAGTTGCACTATCAAGTGGAATCTGACCAATGAATGAGTCATTGAAGTGCGATGTGAGTTTTGCGATTCACCAATCTAGACTGCATGATGTTTAAAGGGTAGCGTTCTGGCTGTAGAGGTTGGCTATCACTAGGTAATTGTAGCACAAGCATATAGTCATTCCCCAATTTCTTTTTCAATAGAGAAACATAAAAGACTGGATGAATTTTCGACCCTTCTGGTAAAGCCAACTGATGTGCTACTGCTCCTACTTTTATCACAACTTGATATGGGCCAAAATATTTCACACTAAACATGTAGTTAGCTCCGTGTTCCATGAATTTTTGTTTATATGGATGAAGTTCCAGGAAAACCCAATCACCATCCTCAAAAGACCTCTCTATTCTACTTTCATCTATGTAAAGTTTCATCCTAGCCATGGTTTGAGATTGGTTATACTTTAACTGTTGGTTTAATTTGTTTCTCCGCATATCCACCACTAGCCTCTTTATTTCTGTTTTCTGAATAAAAGGGCATATATAGGGTCTCATTCTAAATGTCCGTGCTCCCTCCTTCAAGGGGATGTGATGGTCGCGTGATCTGGGAAGAGGTAGCCCTGTTGGATCCTCAAATACTTTTGGGAAATTTGTGTATGACTACCAGAATCTGGCCAGGTATATCCTTAGTTTGTTGATTTGGTACAATTGTCCATAAGGTTCTTTGCTATACTCTCTCTCTCTCTCTCTCTCTCTCTCATCTCTATTAATTTGATCGGATTTTTAGAAACCTCACTCTTCAATTGAATTACTTCGCCATTGCTCTGGAATTGGACATAACCATGTATGAAATCAAAGGTGATTGGACCAAATTGACTCACCCAGTTTACCCCCAATACCATATCACTACCTCCTAGCTTCAGAGTTCTCAATTTATACTGGAACTCCCAGTTATGCACTTTCCAAACCAGTAGTTGATTCAAAGCGTTACTATCCAGCTTTTTACCATTAGCCACTCTCATTGTTATGGTTTTGGTTTCCTTGGTAGTGTACTTAAGCTCCTTAGCCAGTCTCTCATATATGAAGCTATGTGTGCTTCCACTATCTATTAAAATAGATATCATCATCCCCTTTAATATTCCAGGAGTTCTAATACTTTTATGCCCTGGATTTCTTGCCAAAGCATCGATAGAAATCTCTATAACTTCCTTTTCATTTGATTCAGATTCCCTTTCATCCTTTGATTCACCTTCCTCCTCAATAATTTCAGTATTCTCATCAAACCACTTACACAACTCTTTAGAGAAGATTCTCCAATCTGCATTACAGTGTCTTGCAAGGAAACCATCGAACCAAATGTTCGCTTTACCTTTCAAGTACATTTTAGCAATACCCAATCTCAACTCATGTGGGATCTGATGAAGTTGAAAATACTCCCTAGCTTTTCTAAGCCATTCCCTAGGTTCTTCTCCCCCAAAGTACGGAAAATCAATAGTAGGCAGCCTATTATTTCCCTTTAAATCCCCTCTAGTATGAGTACTACTTTCAGTGTTACTAGTTCCTGAGATAGATATTACACCCTCAGATCTTTCCTTAACCACAGTTTCTCCTACTCCTTTGTTTTTTCTGCCGCATGTTGATATCCGAAGACACATGGGTCAACATGGCCACTAAATTTTCATATTTATAATTCATATCTACCAACGTAACTTAATTTTTTTCCCGTCTATGCCCAATTAACTGAAGAGTTTGATCAGTGGAAGCCAACTTGTTCTCCAGCCTGTTGGTAACAACTTTAAAGGAATTACCCAGATGAGCAAACTCCAGATCCAATTTTTTCAAGTGCTCATCCATTTCTTTAGACCTCGTATCCATTTCAATCAATTACCCAGTGATAATATATGCATGCTCTGATACCAATTTGTCACGACTAAGCTGTGGTAATGGTTTTTCCACAATCACAATCCAACAATCAACTCCTTTCCAGCTGAATTCAATTAAAAATATAACCAAACGAAGATAAAATAGATTGGAAAAACTGAGAAAAAACGCAGAAGAAATGAGAGAGAGACGAATATGAATTAATCCACTGTCAACTGAAATCACAAAACTCAACAACAACAAATCCTTGCACATGGGTGTTTATATACCTCATGGTAAAGTCGTGTTTCACAGGAAAATAAGAGGAAAAAACGTACTGCAGCCTTTCAATTATTCAAAACTCAAAACGACACCATTCAAACTAAACCATACGACCTCGTTTAGAACTTCAAATGTTGGGTACTTTTGTTTGGACTTTGTCTTCTTCATTCAGCTTGGTTTTCCTCTTCTCTATTGCTGACCCGTGCTGCTTCTTTCCCCAGCCATCCTTGCCTTCCACATAACATGGGTTTAGAAATCTGAATATGGGTATGTCACAGAGGGCTTACTTGGGGAAGGAAAAACAGAAGAAGCAAAGGAAGAAAATCCCCAGCAAAACCAGAAGAAAAGAAAGAAGAGGAGGAAGAAACAGAATTACCTAACTTTTGAAATTGGAACGACGTCGTTTTGTTTAGTTTAAAAATGGTGTCATTTTGTAATTGAAAATGTAATAATTGAATGCTTTTATTTCATTTCTGTTGGGAGGAAACATGCTTTCTCTGCTGGGTGTATATATAGGTGTATACTCAGTGTAATTACGTGATTTTGGTTATGGAAATTCAGTTATTAGTAGATTGAGTTTGCAATTCACTTTATCTCTCATCTCTTCTCACATTTTTCATCATTTTTCCGTCCCAATTTCTATTTTTTCTTTGTAGATTTGCTGATATAATCAACTAGCTTTAGCCGAGTTCAGTGCAGAGAGGTTATAGTTGAAAATGTAGCTGTTTTGAGGTCTGGATCGTGACAAATTGGTATCAGAGCAGGCGTATATTACTGGGTAATTGAGCGAGATGGATACGAGGTCTAAAGCAATGGATGAGCACTTAAAAAAGTTGGACCTCGAAGTGGCAGATTTGGGTACGAGTTTGCAAGTAGTTACTGGGAGGTTGGAGAGTAGGCTTGACTCTACAAATCAAAGACTTCAGGTTCTGGGTAATAGACAGGAGAAAATTGAGGATGCAGTACTGGAATTGAACCAAAAGTATGATAAGGTAGTTGCATTCATGGCTCAAATCTCTACTGATTTGAAAAACAATCAGAACAAAGGAATGATAGATTCTATAATTGATGGGAAGCCTTGAAGTGAAACTCACGCCCTGGGAGCCAGTAGCATGGAAGCTAGTGTAATTTCCAGAGGAGAATTGAACGGGAATACTAGGCTGCCTAAGATTGAGTTCCCTCATTTATGGAGGAGAAGGCCCTAGGGAATGGCTGAGGAAAATTAGGAAATATTTTCAACTACATTAAATCCCGGATGAGCTTAGAGTGGGAGTGGTAGAAATGTACCTGAAAGGGAAGCCTGATATCTGGTTTGATGGCTTCATAGTTAGTCACCCGGGAGCTAGTTGAAATTTGTTTTTAGAAGAGTTGTGCAAAAGGTTTGCAAAAACCACTGGAGAAGAAGTTGTAGAGCCCTTCAGCAAGATCAAACAACTTGGATCCATAGGTGAATACCAGGAGAAATTTGAAGAGCTTAAATCACATGTGATGTTATCTCTACCACATGTTCGTGAGTCATACTACATTGCTGTGTTTACAAGTAGATCGAGATGAGAGATTATATCTATGGTGAAGATGATGAAACGTAATACCCTGGCCAAGGTATTTGAGGTAGCCAGTCTACAAGAGTCAACCATTCAAGCCATAAACAAATACCAAAAACCTAGGAGTTTCACCCCTAACAAGTGGAACCCTTACCCCCCAAAGCCACCTGAAGAAAACAAACCCAAAGAACCATGGCCAAAAACGAATAAACCACTAAATAGCTACAAAACTATCACACCTGCTGACTTCTAAACTAAAAGAAGCCTGAGGTTGTGTTACAAATGTGATGAGAAATACACTGCATGGCATGTTTGTAAGAATAAAGCCTTGAATTTTATATTGGTAGATGAAGATGATGATGGTGAAATAAAAGAGGAAAATGAGGATGAATGAGATGAGGAAGAAGTCATGTAAGTATTTATTAGTACCTTGGCTGGGAATCCAAGGCACAAAACTGTCAGAATCCCAGGAACTTTGAAAGGAAAGAGGATATATATTTTAATAGATAGTGGGAGCACTTAACCTTCCTATAGAGGGGTCTAAAATCATGACAGTAAGAGTGGCAAATGGCGAGAAATTGGAGAGTAAAACTATGATTCACCCACTGATTTGGAAGGTGCAAAGCTGGGAATTCCAATACAAGATGGGGACCTTAAAGGTGGCGGTGACATGGTACTAGGTGTTAACTGGATGAGTCAATTTGGTAGAGATAGCATGAGGAAATAACATTAAGGAGTAAGAATGCAGAACCTCAAGTAATGATGGTAGAGATAGAAGCAGTGCAAAGTTTATTCAAGGGGCAACACTATGGAGTTGTTGGATAGTTGTACTCCATCACTGAGAAGGAAGGGGGAGAAATTCCAAACCAAGTCATTGAAGTTGTCAATCAGTTTTCAGAAGTATTCGAGGAACCAAAAGGGTTGCCACCCACTCGAACTCATGATCACCATATACCCCTGAAGGAGGGTGCTCAAACCTTCAGTATCAGGCCATATAGATGCCCATTCATACAAAAATCTGAAATTGAAAAGCTAGTTAAGGAAATGCTAGACAGTGGTATAATCAAGCACAACAAAAACACCTTTGCATTTCTAGTCCTCCTAGTAAAGAAGAAGGATGAATCATGGCAATTCTACGTGGATTACAGACAGTTTAACAACCTCATTGTCAAGGATAAGTTTCCCATGCCCCTGATTGATGAGCTTTTGGATGAGTTGAATGGATCCAAATTCTTTTCTAAAATCGACCTCCGGGCAGGATACCACCAAATCAGAGTTACAGAGGCTGACACCCATAAAACCACTTTCAAAACTTACCAAGGCCTATATGAATTTAAGGTGAAGCCCTTTGGCCTCACCAATGTCCCTGCCACTTTTCAGAGCCTCATGAATGAAGTATTCAAAGATCAGTGTTGGTGTTTTTTGATGACATTTTGATTTATAGCCAAGACATAGCTTCCCATTGCAACCACCTCATATCAGTGTTGGAAATTTTACAGAAACACCAATTATATGCTAAGAGATCCAAATGCAGCTTTGGGCAGACAGTATTTGGGCCACATAATCAACTAACAAGGAGTGTCAACCGATCCTATCAAAGTTGAGGCAGTGGCCTATACCAACGAACGTCAAACAATTAAGGAGGTTTCTTGCCTCACAGGGTATTACATGAAGTTTGTTAGAGGCTATAGGATCATAGCCAGACCACTCACTGACTTACTAAAGAAGGACAACTTCCATTGGACAGAAACAGCTGACTCAGCCTTTGCATTGTTAAAAGAGACAATGAGTTCCACACCAGTGTTGGCTCTACCTCATTTTAGCCAACCATTTATAATAGAAACTGATGCATGTCAAAATGGCATAGGAGCAGTATTAATGTAGGGTAGAAGGCCTCGACTTACCTTGGCAAAGCTATAGGAGTCAATAACCTAGGACTGTCTATCTATGAGAAAGAATTATTAGCCCTGGTAACTGTTGTATGTAAATGGAGACAATACCTAGAGGGTCACCACTTTGTAGTGAAGACTGACCACCAAGCCCTCAAATACTTACTTGAACAAAGGATTACAACCCCACTCCAACAGAAGTGGCTTACTAGACTTTTGGGCCTCAGTTATGAAATTGTTTATAAAAGGGGAGTGGATAACGTGGTGGCAAATGGACTCTCAAGGAGGCATGAGGGTTCCTGAATGTTCAGGAATGTCAGTGGTTACCCTGCTTGGATTGAGAAAGTTATAGGGAGTTATAGAGAGGATAAAGAAGCAGAATAGAAGATCCAATCGCTGTTGATAAATCCAAAGTCTGACATAGACTTCACCTATGAAAATGGATTGCTGAAACATAAACGTAAGATATATATTGGAACTGGTGGGGACATCAGATCCAAGTTAATTCAAAACCTACATGGTTCACCAAATGGAGGTCATTCTGGTATCCATAGTAGCCTTTATAGAGCAAAACAGTTTTTCTACTGGCCAAGGATGAATTAGGAGATTAGACAAGTGGTACTGCAATGTGAAGTTTGCCAACATTGGAAGGGAGAACATGTTTCCTACCCAGGGCTACTACAACCCTTGCCTCAGCTCATGCACTCATGGAGCTATATCAGCATGGACTTCATCGAAGGATTGCCCAACTCAGGAGGAAAGAATACCATTCTGGTTGTGGTTGATAGGATCACAAAATATGGGCATTTTCTAGCTATGACACACCATTTTTTAGCTTCAACATTGGATCAACTGTTCCTGGACAATAATTACAAGTTATATGGGATGCCCCAAAGTATAATCTCTAACAGGGACAAGATATTCACCAACAAATTGTAGCTGGAACTCTTCCATCTCTTAGGCACTAAACTTCAGTTCAGCTCTACCTACCACCCACAAACAGATGGGCAAATGGAAATGGTCAACTAGTGCTTAGAAATGTATGTGTGCTGTTCGGTTTACCATCATCCTAAGCAGTGGGGAAAGTTGTTGGCTTTGGTTGAATGATGGTACAACACCACCTACCATACTGCTATCCGGATGACTCCATTTGAAGCCTTATATGGTATGAAGGCTTCCCAGTTGGCATTAGGGCCCTACCAACAATCTAATGTGGCTGCAGTTGATGAATTACTCCAGGAAAGGTATAGATTGTACTAACTACTTAAGGAGAACCTATCACAAGGGCTCGAATGAAACAATACGCTGATAGAAATTGAACATAAAGAACTTTTGAGGAAGGAGATTGGGTTTTTCTTAAGCTGCACCCTTTTGCACAACAGTCAGTGGAACACAGATCTAATCAGAAACTAGTGGCTAAATACTTTGGCCCGTATCAGATCACTAAGAAAGTTGGAGGAGTGGCTTACCAGTTGGCTTTACCTGAGGGATTGAAGATCCACCCTGTGTTCCATGCCTCATTGTTGAAGAAACAACTTGGAGAAATTGTAATACCAGTTTTGCAACTACCTGAAAGGCACAGTAGTTCCCAAACAGAGCATCACCCCTTGCTATCTTGCAAACCAGAATGGTACAGTGAAGAAATCAATTGGCAAACCAGTGGCTTGTTCATTGGTCAGATTCTTCACTAGAAAGTGCTACCTGGAAAGATGCAGATTGGATCAGACACCACTTCCCTGTTGATGGATATTGGGGACAAGATCAAAGTGAGCGGGAGGATTGTCACGGAGGGCTTACCCGTGGAAGGACTAACAGAAGAATCAAAGGAAGAAAATCCCAGCAAAACCAGAAGAAAAGAAAGAAGAGGAGGATAAATTACCTAACTTTTGAAATTGGAACGACATCGTTTTGTTTTAATTGAAAATGTATTAATTGAATGCGTTTATTTCATTTCTATTGGGAGGAAACATGCTTTCTTTGCTAGGTGTATATATAGGTGTATACTAAGTGTAATTGCATGATTTTTGGTTGTGGAAATTCAGTTATTAGTGGATTGAGTTTGCAATTCACTTTATCTCTCATCTCTTCTCACATTTTTCATCATTTTTCCCTCCCCATTTCTATTTTTTCTTTGTGGATTTGCTGATATAATCAGCTAGCTTCAGCCGAGTTCAGTGCAGAGAGGTTACAGTTGAAGGTGGAGCTGTTTTGAGGTCCGGATCGTGACAGGGTCTTGTTTTCTGTGACCAGAAATACCAGCCGACGTCTTTTCCTCCATGACGCTACTTTGTCTTGGCGATTTTCTTCGGACAATTTTGGTATAAAACTTATCTTTTTCCCCCTTTTTTGTCATGAGTTGAGAAATCTGTATACAACTCTTGTAACTTTTTTAAATTGAGAAAAATAAATTTTGATGGATTCGTTTTCTATATCTTGAACCACAAATACAACCACACATATTTTTGGTGTGCTGAGATATATCTACTTACTAAAGTTTTTATTGGATAAACAAAATAATGTTGCTCACTTTTCTTTTTTTCTTTTTATATCTTGATTTGGGTTCTTTCTATTATATCCATTGCTTTTTCTTGAATATTTTTGGCCTCAACAAAAATCAATATTTCATTTTTTTCTTGATTTGGGTTCCCTAAGTTTCTTTTTTCTATATTATTATTTGTTATTGCTATGTGAATATCAATGCACTTACTCTCTGTCGAATTCTTATTTAGCTCATCAAATTACGTTGTTTTGGCTAATAATTTAATGTGGCTGAAAGATAGCTGGTGGGCTTATATTTTCTTTAGGCTGTCAATATTATTTTAACATTTTAAAGTTTTAATGTAGACAGGCTATGAATATGAAAATGTTTGAATTTGAAAAATATACTGTGAATTAGATTGAATATTAAATGGCATTTTATGGATTGCCAATGTAGTTTATAATTATTTGAGCTTAAATGATACGATTTTTTTATTTGAATTTGAATTGGAAATAAGAAAATTGAATCGATTATGATTGTACTTGTAATGTCCACTTATTCTTGTTGTTTTCTCTTATCTCATTATAATTCATTTTTCATGTTCTATGTGAAAGTACTTTCTTCTTCCCTCTATTAGTGATTTTCTTTTTGTATTGGGTTTTACTTGCATCAATAGAACTTAATTGGTTTTAGGAGGTACGGCCAGTCAAGGAGATATCTACAGTCCTGTTGAATGCCATCCAATCATTTTTAGAACAAGTTATAAAATTTTCTAATAAATTATTGCATGATGTGATGAAGCTATATAAGAATAATTTATTCTATGAATTTAAAATTAAACGTCTTTTTTTTGTAGTTCAAGAATGCATCCATCGGCCATCATCAAATTTCGAGACTTCTTTTCTTGATGAAATGATTTAACTTAAATGAACAAATCAAACTTCATCCATCACAGATTCCTTCATGACATCTTCCCTTACCACTTCCTCCATCATTAATAAATCATTCATTTATGAATAAGATGCCTCCATTACCTAAATACAACCATTTCGTCGCGAGAGAGAAAATAACGAAAGCTTCGTCATGAAAAACCAGACGACATTACATACTACGATGGAGCCTCCACTTTGTACATAAAATCTTCAAAATATTGCAAGATTTTTTCCCCTTTTTGGGACAATATTAAAGTAGTTGACATGGAGAGATACATGATTGGTTGAGAAAATATTTAAATATTTTAATTTTTCTATGCTGTTGTATTAGATATTCAGGCAAAATTTTCTTCTTGCCGATTCAAATATAAAATTCTTCACGATCTGTAAAGTAATATCATAAAAAACTTAAAGAATTGCACGTTTCTCCACTAATCATATTTCTATTCATATCAACTACTTCGTCATCATAGCCATAAAACTTCCATGAACATCTTTTGAAGGTCATACGTAAAAAGTGAGAGCTTTATCTTCGCGTGCAATTTCATTTTGTTCTTTGAAACGATATAACCCCACATGAAGAAAGGTGGAGGTTCGTTCAGATTCTTAAAGTACTGTGAACTTAAGAGTATAAATTTTACAAATTGCCTTACGGCTGATAATTGTAATAGTGTTAATTGCAACTTTTATGCAAATCATGCATAGAAAGCACCTGATTAAGAATAGTCACTATTGTTCAAATGTACTCAAGATAGTTATAGTTTTTACACTCATTAATTGCGTTTGTTTAACTTTTTCTTTATTTCTCATTTGAATAGATCATTCATATACATTATCTCTTATTTCTTTTTCAAGAAATCCTATTATATGGAGCCAATTTAGAAGATTAAATTTTAGTAGAGATTGATAATCCTATGTCACCTTCATTTGGAGACGAGCATCCTTCTGGCCAACAATATTCCATGTAGGCGAACATCTTAATAACTTACAATGTTATATAAAATTTCCTTATAGATTTCTACTCTTAATGTTTTCACAACAATCCAACCAGGCTTTTATTTTTTAATGGAGAACACTTTTTCCTACTTTGAATTTTTTATGCTTTTTTTGGTGTTTTTATATTTGGCTCTCGAAATTACACCATTGTGTAGCTGAAAATGTTTGTTGTCTGTTTAATCTTTGCCCTCTTTGTGCAATTGTCCTTCTTTGCATTTTTATTTTAAATTTGTTTTCATTGTTGCACTTCTATTTGCTTATTCAAGCTATATATTTTTCTGCAGGTACCTTTAAGAAATCGAATATTAACAATACTACTTGAGCCTCTTTCAAAGCATTCATCACTAAGTTTAGAAAGCATTCTTCCGAAAACCTATTTGAGCTTCTTTAGTGTGATTTTCTCTCTGTATTTCAGACCATATTTAATGGGAGCAGAGACTCTTCTTTCAATTAGTTTGGGAAATATACTGAAAAGTTGATGGTGAAAAATTGAGAATAATGTGCTTGATTTAAGAACAAGCTGGGGAAGCTTCTTGACAATGTTGTCATTACTGGTTCCCATGCCAAACTAATAATCGGAAGAAAAAGTTAAAAGTCTTTTCCAAATGACACTTGTTTATTTTCTGCTAATTGATTCTCATATTTACCACTTTAACAGTTAGGGTCCGTTTGATTGCAAGGGTGAAAAATTGGTGAAAAGAAAATGAATTCCAGTGAAAGTAATTGCCTAGAACTTATTTTCCAGGGAATTGTTAATTAAGTGTGTTTGATTGGTATAGTTTTCAACTCGGAAAAATTTAAATTTTTGTATCTTTTTATGTTCGTTTG
>CAIGRP010115452.1:0-13554 GCA_903798385.1 Fraxinus cuspidata | reverse complement strand
AGCTTATTGACAGCCCTTATTGAGTGGTTTTTAGGGAATGGCAATCTCGTTTGCTTTCCAAGTTGACAGACATTACAGACACATGTATCATCAATGATTTTAGGCAAGTTTTTAACAAGATTAAAATCATGCATTGCATGACCAAATCGTCTATGCCATAAAGAAGACTCACTTTCTTCAGCTAGACATGCATGTGTAGTGAAATTTTTCCAATTTATAGGAAAACTTCTATTCTCCATTTGAACTGTCATTAACTCCTATCCATTTCCATCTAGTACAGTGCATGCTTTATCTTTAAACATCAATACATGATTTTTCTCTAGCAATTGCCCTATACTAACTAGGTTTTGATCTATCTCGGGTACATATAAAACATCATGTCTATGTTTAATACATGTTGAAGTCTGAACAACAATCACCCATATGCCTTTCACTTCCACATAATCTATATTTCCTACTTTAACTCGGGTCATGTAGGCTTTATTCAACTCAACAAAGATGCTAGAGTCCGCAATCATGTGGTGAGTGCAACCACTGTCCAATANATACATGTTGAAGTCTGAACAACAATCACCCATATGCCTTTCACTTCCACATAATCTATATTTCCTACTTTAACTCTGGTCATGTAGGCTTTATTCAACTCAACAAAGATGCTAGAGTCCGCAATCATGTGGTGAGTGCAACCACTGTCCAATAACCAGGTTTCAACCTTGCTGCAGGCCTTGATAGCTGAGAAAAGATGCTCCTCTGGCATGTCATCCTGTTTTTCTACCATTTTTGCTTGCTGCTGACGTTGCTTCCCCCTTTTATTTTTGCACACCTTTTCAACATAACCAAATTGCTTGTAGCCTCTACACTGAACTCCAGCCTCTATACCGCACCATTTCGGTGAATGCCCCTTTCTTTTACAATGAGGACAAAGTGCAAACTTATCCTCTTTGTTTCCAGTTTTACTGTTTTTTGGTTCCTTCTTTTCAGACTGAAATTTCTTCATTCCTGCATTTACCCTTAACAAACAGAGCTCCTTCCATTCTTTCATCTTCGCTCATTAATCGTTTTTACTCAGTTGCCTGCAAGGCATTAACCAACTCAGCCAATGTTGTAGATGACATGTCTCTAGAATCCTCCAATGAAGATAGCTTGGCTTCAAACTTTTCAAGTCGGCTTATTAAGACTTTTTCCACCACTCTTTGTTAGGTAAATCATCTCCCAATAGCCTAATATGATTTACAACATTCATCAATCTATCTGCAAAATCCTTCACTACCTCAATTTCTTTCATTTTCAAAGTCTCAAACTCTCTTCTCAAGTTGAGTACTTGTATCTGCCCTGTCCATTAATTTCCTTTGAATTTCCTTTTGAGTCTATCCCAGGCATCTTTTGCTGTCTCACAAGTCATTATTCGTGTGAAGATGGCATCTAAAATGGCTGACTGGATGCAAAAGAGAGCTTTGAACTTTTTTACAACATCCTCACTATGTTGTTTGATTTGAGCAACCGTGGGGATTTCTCTCAAAGGTGGAGGTTCAACTCTTGTTTCAGTTATCTCCTATAGATCATAAGCTTTGAGTTAGGCTTTCAACTTTGTAGCCCAGAAGTTGTAGTTTTCTCCAGTGAAGGCAGGTGGTAGAGGTGCTGAGAAGCTTGTTGAAGCCATCTTCTTTCCTGTCAACTAAGATTAACTTTACTGGTTGCTAATTTTATCTAATTCAAGTGCTATTTTACTTCTTCTCGGTCCCTTCCAAGATCAATGAAGATGTGATACCGTGAAAGTATATGAAGAAAAAATACAAAGAGAATGAAAAATGACCAAAGTTTTGCTCGGCTGGTTCATTTCATTGCATTATATAATCTTTATAAAGAAATATTTTTAGTGCCAACTAGACTTCCATACTTTACCTACTACAAGTCTTACATTTGAAGGCTTTTCCATAAAGCCATACTTAGCCTACAATTCAAAAAAATATACAACCAACTATGTACTATAAAACAGTGAATGATGATTACAAAAACATACTCATGTGACAGTAAAAATGTCATGCTATACTCAACAATATGTCATTGGGAGTGCATGTTGTTCATTGTGAAGTGTACTTGTGCTTGATGCAAGTGAACACAATGGAGCTTCATATTTTTGATGAGAACCCAAGGCGATAATCGTCGAACAAGTATAACTAACCCACCCACATGTCCCTAATCTTAGACATGTTTGTTTTGCTCAATAGGAAATCCATAAATGTTCACTTATAATCCTTTTCTGAACATTTGAGAGCATATTCCTTACTGTCTGATCGGAATATCCTAACTTGAACTTGCTTTGTATTGCATAGAATGCCAAGCTCATTTTTAGTATTTCTTTGCTACAGAATACATTCCCATCAACAACTTTTCTTACATTTGCATGTGATACCACTATGATCTCTGGTTCAAAATTTTTTCACTACAAAAACCATCATGCTACATATGTTCGCTGCTATAAAAGGTATCTTGAAGGATCACCATCGATTGCTTTTAACTTCAAGTACGACAAGACGTTGTTACTCAATATCTTGACTTGAAGTAGCATCAATAAATATATATTTCATTGTAATTGTATCTTCTATGGAATCCATCCCAATTATGATATTAGCATGTCAACAAGTTCTATATACTTGCAATCATCTTCTACTAAAACTCTAGATGTATGGACTCCATACAACATCAAAAAGTGAAATAGTCCATTGTTGCAAAAATACTAAAAACGTTTTGCGTTAAGTTGTGAATGTTGAAACTTTATGAAATTTTAAACTTTATAAAGCTAGAAAACATAATTACTTTATTGCCAAAGTCCTCCATGTCAAATCATTAAGAAAATTAATAGTGCAGAACATACCTTAATTCCTTGGGAATTATTCTTTAATATCGGATTTTGTTCCGAATCTTGAATTTTGATTATTGTCTCTTTTGACTCTTGAGTTCTTGATCTTAATCTTCGTTTCTTGCTCCACAATCTTGATTTTCTCGGTTTTTAATTTAATTGCTCCGATCATTCTTCTTGATTCTTGATTGTGGGCTTTGAATCTCCCTCTTCAATATATTTTTTCTTGTATTGATAGGATGACATAAAGAATGAGAATCACATACAAACTGGGGGCCATAACCCAATATATAGGTTCCATATATATTGGTCTATCATCAAATACAATCCTAATAGATCCGGTTTTTATAATCCTGCCCACACTTTATCTAGATGCCCTAAGCTCAACAATTCAATTCTTTATTAGATCACTTTAATTGGGCTCAATTTTAAGATAGCCTTATACACAATTAATTACATATGTATTCCCAGATAACAAATTAATAAACCCAACAATCTCCTACTTAGGCTACATATGTTACCTGATAAATGTGTTTAGCCCTATGACGTCAAAATTTTTTCTATCATAACCAAAGTATCTTCGAACAATCTCGTCCATTAATGATATCAATTTATGATCAAAGGAGTTTTCATTACAAATATCATGACTAAACCCTCAATGATCACATATATCAACACAATCAAATGACATAGATCAAGTTTGGATGTGTAGCATGAAAATTACATGCAATGTGATCCAAACATGTATATTTCTAACTGGTCATACACTATTCTTTAATAAGATCAACCATAAATTTTAATCAAAATGAAACTGAACTGAATACTTTATTTTCGAAATAAACCAAGTATCTATGGATAAAAATATGTTTCTAAAATAGATAACAACCAAATACAAACTTCCACTAAACGACATATCATCAAAAGATACAACACCCATACGAGTATTATGCTCATGAAAGACCTTGGGTGGTAGCCATTTATTTAGTAAATGGATCCATGATTATGAAGTTTGTCCTAATATACTTTATAGAAACCTAACCACTTTGAATTGTTTCTTTAACAACTAGGAACTTAATGTTCGTAAACTTTGACATCATCGGGTTCCTATTGGAATACAAGATTGCTATTGCCACAGAATAACTAAAGTTGTCTTTCAAATCCAACCAAAATATGCAGCATAGTGACAATTTTGCAATCATATTCCATAATCAGAATCAAAATATCCAATGATCTCCAATTGGTCTAATTTTCCTGAATGTGATCATGTAATATTTAGCTCTCTATAGATATCCAATAACCTAATGGCTGCTTTCCTAATTTTCATCCTATAGTTAATTAAATATGCGCCTAACATTTCAACAATGAATGTTATATCCAAATGTGTGATAATTTAAGCATACATTAAACTCCCAACTGTTGAAGTATAAGGAATTTCATGTATTTTCTTTTCTTTAAATTCATCCTTATGACATTTATTGAGATTAAAGTTGTATTCCTTAGTTGTAGGGGTATCACTTGATTTTCATTCCAACATCCTATATTTTTTAAGAACCTTATAGATACAGCTCTTTTGTGATAATCCAAAAATACACCGAGAATGATCCATGTGTATCTATATCCTTAATACTAAAAATGCATCATCAAGATTTTTCATTTCAAAATTCCATGACAGAAATCTTTTAGTTTCGTGCAATAAGCTTATATCATTGAAAGCAAGTAGTATGTCATCGACATATAATACCAAAAAATATGCTTACTCTCACTGAATTTATGATATACACAATCATCAAATGAATTCATCTCAAAACCAAATGATATAATTATTTGATGAAATTTGTGATACCATTACAGGAAAACAGTTTAAGCCCATAGATGAATTTCTTTAATTTGTAAACCATCTAATGTAGCTTAAGATCAAAATGTTTCATAAATGCCATAATAATCCTAAAAGAGTCTTTTAATGTCAACGCCTTCCTTTTGAGTAAAATCATTTACAATAAGACAAGCCTCGTATCTTTTCACATCACCATTCAAATCCCTCTTAGTTTTAAATATCCAGTTACAACCTATAGGCTTCGCACCTTCATGCAATGGGATGATTTCCCAAACATCATTGTTACTTGTAAACTTTATCTCTTTATGCATGTCATCAATCCACTCTTTAAAATTATTTCTTTCTATACCTTGATGAAAGTTGATTGATATGTTCTTTTTTTATCAATCAATGTCATCTTTATTTTCTTGGAGAAAGATTATAAAACCATCTGGAATTGCCTTTCTCCTTTTTATAGTGAATTTTCATAATGTCATTTGTTATTTAGGTTGTTGAATTTGTAACAATCTCTTCATTGTGTATATGGAATTTTATAATATTGTCTCGATCCGAAATCGCTTCTTGAACTAGATCTAAAGCAAGAATTTGTCCTTGGTCTTGATCATTGTCAATATTCTTCCTCCAAGATAAAATCATTAACCTTCTAACTTTATCTCCTCCACTCCAACAAACTCTATATCTTCAAGGAATTTGACATTTCTCATTACAAAAATTGACGTAATAGCGAGATCTTTTAAAAAATTTGTAACCCCTTAACTATTAGTTTACTTAGAACTTTGTTGAAAATTTAAGCTGCAGTTTTTAATACTTCTACCTAGAGAGATCCTGATGTTCTGTACGACGATTCCACATTTCTCTAAGAATTTAGCAAAATGCCTTGGACGTTGTTCTCCTTATCTATCATATCGTCATAGTATCTACATCTATGGTAAGATCTAACTTGTTAAATTCTTTTATAAAGTTTTTTTCAACATCAGCCTTGTATGCCTTGAACATGTCCATGTTTGGGATTTCTCATAGATGAGATATAGTTAGTCATAGTGAGAAAAATTTGTCTGTGAACATACTAAATTACTAATGATTATTCTGAGAAGTCGAAGTGAATGATCCACAGATATTCATATGAATTAATTCTAAGATGTTTGAAGTCCTATTGGTACCTAATCTCTTTATATTTGTTTGTTTTGCCTTAATGTTAAGAATTCTTTCTCACATAAGATTTTTCACTCTCTTTTAAGAGATGTTACATAATTGCTTGTGTCATAACGAAGCAAAATTATCATTTGTTAATTTATATTCAACACCATGTGAATTCAGATGTGAAGTTTCTTTATATAAGACATAACTGTATTAAGTAAATATTGGGTATCATGACCGGATAAAGAACTGGTACCCACAATATTTGAATTAAGAGAAGATCAAATGACTATTTCCTATTGAACAAGAGTAGCAGAATTTGTCCAATGTAGACATAGAAATAAAATTTTATCTGAAAGACGATACCACAAATGTCCCTTATAAATTCAAATAATAATCGACTTTTAATGATAACTAATAAGTGCTTTTTACACACTTGTTTTGATTATGAAACATGGACAATTGTTGATAAATATGTTGAAATATAAATTAATTCTATGTAATTTGTGTTTTGAAGGACAACATGGATGAACATGGTGGAAATTAGGAGGAAACAAAAAGAAAAAGGACTAAAATCAAAGAAAATCAAAGTTCAGGGACCAAGATGCAAATAATTGAAAGATGATCTGGAGGAGGAATTGAAGATGTGAAAATGTCGAAGATAAATTGAGCAACGGAATGAAACATTGGAAGAATAAGAAGAAGTGGGAAAAGGGGCCGAAAATTGTGAAACAGAGTTCGAAGATCAAAACGCAAGATTTTGGAAGTAAGTAATGCTATGCGGTTGCATAGCTCAAAAACCTATGTGGTCGTTTAGGTTGCTTCAAGAAATTTTAAGGCTAGTTTTAGACGTTCTATGCGACCGCAGGGAAATGAACTATGCGGTCGTATAGTTCAACTTCGACGGGAAATTTCAAGTTTCCTTGAACGAGTGAAATTCTTATGAAAACGAAATCTTAGGATACTATTTAAACCCTATAGTCATCTAGAATGTGGGGGAATAGATTCTAGGAGACTTTTGAAGCAAAGAACGAGCCAAGAACACGAAGATCAAAGCCAAGAACTCGAGAAAAAATTCAAGAATTATATTGGGTAATGTCGATTCTTCAATATTCTTCTTGTTTTCTTATTCATAACATGATAGGCTAGATTAGTTATTTCTAGAAGAACGATAAACTATGTAATATAGATTTTTAATCTTTAGTTTTACATTATTGACATCAAAAGCGCGTTTTTGGATATTGAATAATTTACAATTACTGTGCACGTTAATTGTGTGAATTTGGTAGCTTATTTCATGCATTCGAAAGAAGGAGAATATGTTCGACATATATAAATCGTCATAGGGTACGACATGAGATAAAAATATACCGCTATGCCTTGTATGAATTTTTAAGTGTTCATAAAAATTCATGCATTCTTGTATGTTAGCATCCGTCATATAGATATAATCAGGTCATAAATGAGAATAGGTTTGACATTACTCGAGAGAAAGTGTTGAATGATTTAGGAACATTGATTCATCAATATTTCACCATATTGTCAAATGGTAGAATTAATTTTAAAACAAATTATTACATAGAGATTCGTGATCCTAGTACATTCATCATATATTAAAAAACTCCAATTTACATTTAATGCCGTTTGCATTTAATTGAGTTAATTCATTTTTAATTGCATACTTAGTATTAATTTAGTTGTAATTTCATCACAACAAACACGTCATTTTATTCTAGTTTCGGTTAAGGTCAAAGTAATAAGAATTGAGCTAATCAATCTTCGTGAGACGATATTTGGACTCAAAAATCACTTTATTACCTGTTAATGAACAGTACACTTGCGGTTATTTGAATTCGAAATATATTCTCGTGAATAAGTTTTCAACACTTTAAGTACACATGGCTAACGAGTAAAAAATCAAGTAGTTCAAATCAATGAAGATGAAGTTGTTGATGATGAAGCTATGCTTGTTTGGAATTTCATGACACCACAAATCATTCAGAGTCAATCCAATATCGTTTACCCTCCGTTTGGACAACCTAATTTACAACTTTAGACTAATGTTAGACATTTATTCTAGAATGGACATCATTTTTACGGCAGACATCAAGAAAATCCTCATACACACGTCTCTCAATTCTTGGAGATGTGTCAACATTTTTGATATCAGGGTGTTTCAAATGATGCTATTAGACTGAGCTGTTTCCACACACTTTGCATAATAAAGCACTTTAATGGTTAGATTCTCAACACATCGCCACTATCAGCACGTGGAATGATTTAGCTCAAAAGTTATGTACAAAATTCTTCACACCGGCTAAGATAGCAAAATTGAATTATGATATATCTATCTTCTACCAAAATGAATCAAAATATTTGATGAAGCTTGGAACAAGTTCAAGAACATGCTATGGAAGTGTCCTCATCACCGTATTAGCAAAGGACTCCTTGTCCAATATTTCTATGCGGGATTGCTTCAATCGTTCAAAAGCATGGTGGATTCTTCATCTAACAGCTCCTTATCTACGAAGACAAATGGCGAAGCTTTGAAGTTATTTGAGATAGTAGCTACAACTTCAGCCATGTAGGCTTCTAAATGAGTTGTTCAAAAGAGAGCATTGAGTGTATACGAGATGGATGCTTACTCAGCTTTATCTGCAAAGATAGACTCATTATTTTATAAGATGGAGAGCATATCACAGACTGCCAATGCAACACAAGCCAAGAAGCCAAGTTACAAAGAGTGTGGGATAGATCATAATACAGCAAATTGTCCTATTCAAGTACAAGAAATTGAAAAGGTGGATTTTGTATAATGGGAACGACAACGCCAACAGAATAATTTGCATCCAGAGACTTACAACCCAAGTTCAAGGAAGCACCCAAATTTCTCTTAAGCTAATCGGAATCAGAATCAGAATAGACAGCAAGATCAGTTTCAACAGCGTGAGAAGAAGTTTTAGTTGGAAGAGATGTTTAGGAAATTTATGGAAAAAATCATTCAATATATGGAATCTAATAATCAATTCATGAAAAAGAATGAAACAACTCTCCAAAATTTGGGTGCTTCTATTAGAAACTTGGAGTCTCAAGTGGGGCAAATGGCACTTTCTTTTAGTGGTAGAGCACCAGGTTTACTACCTAGCAATACAGAAATCGACCTCAAGCAGGATGCAAAAGAAATAATGACTAGAAGCGGGGTGCAATTACCGGAAATACATTAAAGAGGCAGAGTGCGAGTAAGGAAACATGAACTTTTTTGGATGAGGAGCATGTGGAACCGACCAAATGGACAACAGAGGCATCTGCTAAGGAAAGTTCAGATACACCACGGGTTAATGTAACCAATCCTATCAACACTTGTAAGCCTCTTATTCCATTTCCACAGTGGTTGAGAAAGCACAAATTGGATCAATAGTACACGAAATTTCTTGGGGTCTTCAAGAAACTCCACATTGACATCCCATTTGTAGATGCACTCATCCAAATGCCGAGTTCCTAAAGTATATCATATCTAATAAACACAAGCTAGAGGAACATGAAACTGTGATATTAACTGAGGAGTGTAGAGCCAGAATCTGAAAAAACCTACCTCCAAAGTTAAAAGACCCAGGGAGTTTTAATGTACCTTGCACTATTGGAGATTACTATTTTAATAAAGTTTTATGCAATTTAGGTGCAAGTATTAATTTGATACTATTTTCTATTTTCAGGAAACTCGGATTGGGAGAGGCTAAAGTAACTATGGCAAATTTTGAGCTAACTGATCGATCCATTACTCATCCACCAGGGATCATTGAAAACGTATTGATTAAAGTGGAAAAATTCATCTTCTTAGCTGATTTTCTCATTCTTGACATGGATGAGTTGTGAATAGGCCCTACAAAGCCATTACCATCCATTCAGTAGCCTCCGAAATAGGAACTCAAACAACTACTACCTCACCTCTGATATGCTTACCTTGGGGAGTCCTTCACATTGCCAGTAATTATTTCAAACTTAATTAGCAAGGTGGGGGAGGATAGGCTACTACGGGTACTCAAGGACAATAAGATAGCCATAGGATGGTCCATTGTAGTTATTAAAGGGATCAGCCCTTCACTCTGCATGTATAAAATTCTCATGGAGGAGATTTCGACCATGTGTAGACTTTCAGTGGAGGCTAAATCCAAACATGAAAGAAGTAGTTAGAGCAGAGGTGTTGAAACTCTTGATGCAGGTATCATTTACCCAATATCAGATAGTGCAGGATTAGCCCAATTCAGGTCATGCCAAACAAAATGTGGTATTACGGTTGTGCAAAATGAAAGAATGAATTAATTCCCATCGAGCTGTTAGAGGATGGAGAGTTCGCATTGATTATCGTAAACTTAACGCTGCTACTCGAAAAGATCACTTTTCTCTTCCATTTATAGATCAGATGTTGGAAAGACTTGTAGGGCACTCACACTACTGTTTCCTTGATGGAGATTCTGGATATAATCAGATCCCAGTAGTATCGGACGATCAAGAGAAGACCACTTTTACTTACCCATATGGTACATTTGCTTATCGTAGGATGTCATTCAGTTTATGCAGTACTCTTGCTACCTTGCAGCGTTATATGATGGCGATCTTATCTGACATGGTGGAAAAATTCATAGAAATCTTCATAGGTGACTTTTCGGTGTTTGGGTCATCGTTTGATGAATGTTTAGAGCATTTGAGTTTGGTATTATAGCGATGCAAAGAGACAAACTTGGTATTGAACTGGGAAAATGTCACTTCATGGTACAAGAGGGCATCATTTTAGCTAATGGCATCGAGGTAGACAAAGAAAAAATTTAGATTATTGAGAAATTACCACTGCCTACATAAGTTAAGGGTGTTCGTAGTTTCTTTGAGCATGCCGGGTTTTATCGACGCTTTATTAAGGACTTCTCGAAAATCACAAAGCCTATGTGCTACTTGTTAGCTAAGGACGTCACTTTTGACTTCTCTGCGGAATATTTATGGGCTTTCAACAGTCTAAAAGAGAAGTTGACATCATCACCAATTATCATTGCACCATATTGGACTTTGCCATTCAAATTGATGTGTGATGTGATTGACTACGCCGTGGGAGCCATATTAGGAAAGCAAGAGAACAAAATATTTCATGTGATTGACTATGCGAGCAGAACCTTGAACAACATGCAGATTAACTATGTTACCAATGAGAAAGAGCTTTTAGCTGTGGTCTATGACTTTGATAAATTTTGATCATATCTTGTTGGGTCAAAGGTCATAGTTTACACCGATTATGCTACCTTAAAATAGTTGATGACAAAGAAGGATGCCAAACCTAGACTGATGTGTTGGGTATTACTTTTGCAAGAGTTTGATTTAGAGATCAGGGATAAAAAAGGTAGTGAAATGTGGTAGCCGACCACTTATATCGATTTGAACCCGGAAAGCAGAAAGAGTCAGTAGAGATCAATAAAGAATTTTCAGATGAGCAGATATTTAGTGTGAAAGAGGTGCCTTGGTATGCGGATATAGTAAACTATTTGGCCAAGTCTATCATCCCACCATATTATTCAAGTCATCAGCGATGGAAATTCTTTTTCCGACTTGAAATACTATTTTTGGGAGGATCTTATTCTCTATAGGCGATGGACAGATCAAATTATACGGCGATGTGTTCATTAAGATGAAGTATCTCAAATACTGAAGTAGTGCTATTCATCTGCATACGTAGGACACTTTGGGACATCAAAGATGGCTGCTAAGATTTTACAGTATGTATTCTATTAGCCTTCACTTTTTCTAGATACTTTTGAGTTCGTGAAAAGGTGTGACAGATGCCAGTACACGGAAAACATATCTATAAGGAATGAGATGCCGTTAAATAGCATTTTACAAGTAGAGCTTTTTGACGTATGGGGAATAGACAATATGGGGCCATTCCCTCCGTCGTTCTCAAATTAGTACATCTTAGTTGCTGTTGATTATGTTTCAAAATGGGTGAAAGCAGTACCATTGCCAACCAATGATGCTAAGGTGGTGATTGGGTTTCTAAAGAGGTACATTTTCACCCGTTATGGCACATCGAGAGCTATCATAAGTGATGGGGGCAAACACTTTTGCAAGCGGCAATTTGAGTCCTTATTAGTTAAATATAGTTTCCGGCATCGTATAGCTACTCCTTATCACCCTCAAACGAGCGGGTAAGTTGAAATCTCAAATCGAGAATTAAAGTGGATACTTGAGGTGACAATAAATTCTTCATGAAAAGATTGATCTAAGAGATTAGATGACGAGTTGTGGGCTTACATAATAGCATTCAAAAAACCTATAGGCATGTCTCCGTATCACTTGGTTTTTGGAAAAGTGTGTCATTTACTAATTGAATTGGAACACGGTGCTTACTGGGCAATCAGAAACTTAAATTTTGATTTGAAAGTTGTCGGTGAAAAGAGATTACTTCAGTTGAATGACATGGATGAATTTCGACTAGAAGCTTATGAGAATGCAAAACCATACAAGGAGCGCACCAAAAAGTGGCACGACGTGCATATTTAAAGAAGAAANTGTCGGTGAAAAGAGATTACTTCAGTTGAATGAAATGGATGAATTTCGACTGGAAACTTATGAGAACGCAAAACTCTACAAAGAGCGCACCAAAAAATGGCACGACATGCATATTCAAAGAAGAAATTTTGAGGTCGGCCAACAAGTCCTGTTATACAATTCTAGACTCAAACTTTTTTTAGGAAAAGTTGAGGTAAAAGTGGTCAGGTCCGTGCACAATTACCAAAATATTTCTGTATGGGGCTATAGAGATCACTCAAGACAGCAAGGGAACGTTTAAAGTCAATGGACAATGACTAAAACCTTACTGGAGCGGTAAATTCTCAGCAAAAAAGTCAACCATTCATCTGCAAACTCCGAAGTGAATCAATCACCATATAGTCAAGCTACGGAATATAAACAAGTGTTTGTTGGGAGGCAACCTAGCGTTCCTTTTACTTATTTCGCTTTATGCATTAGATTTTGAATTTTTCTTGTTTTTCAAAATTTTTAGTAATATAAGGTCATTCATCATCCCTATAGGTCACTAAGAGTTTATTCATGATCCAAACTGGTTTCAAATGTGTTGTGCATGAGTTTGGGATTGTTGGAATGGTGCTTAGATGAATCAATGTGAAAGTTACGCATTTCAAGACAAAGCGATCAATTTGAAGCTTTCCGGGATCAACAAGTATTTTCAAGTTTAAAAATGTTTTGGGAACCAAATTCATGGCATCCACGCACCCCCTATAGTTTAAAATGTGTTTTGACAAGTTTTAGGGGCATTGGACAACCGAGTTGCATTGTGGGCAAAAAATCGAGATTTTAGTGACAACTGACCACAAATGAGTTTTTGAAAATTTGAGTTCGTTTACAATTTTTTCCATGTTTCGTATGCTCATTAAATTCATTTGAACTTGTATAGCACGAAAATTGAGGCCTCGGAGGTCTTGAATGGTCAATAGTAAAAAAATTTGAAGCAGACAACAAGACCCCATTCCTGGTAGTCTATGCGGCCGCATTGCACTACCGGAATGCGGTTGCGAACAATACATCAGGTTCTACTTTTCAGGATCATAATGTTCTATGTAGTCGCATAGAATACTTTAAACACCCGTTTTGTTTTAAAATTTTACAGACACGGCACACACCAACACTTCACTCTACGCACACGACCACACACGTACACAGA
>CAIGRP010115443.1:0-24145 GCA_903798385.1 Fraxinus cuspidata | reverse complement strand
AGTAGGTAGAAGTTGTTGAAAACAAGTATTTTGTGAGGTTATATATTCAGCAAGTAATGAAACGTAACTATGCTTCTTTCTCCATTTTCTTCTTCTTCAAAAAGAGTATTTTACTTCGTTTGTCGAATCAGGTAAGCATTAAGCAAATACGGTGAGATTGAGTGAAAATCTGATAAGTTGTGTGCAAATACGGTAATCTTGTCCAAACAGTAAGTTGTGTAAAATCTAGTAAGCTCCTTGTAAATCCGGTAAGTTCAACTCTTGAATCAAAAATCTTTCAATACTGCCAAACTTTCTCTTCTATTACAAGAAACTACCCAAGAAGCTTCAATTTGTCTTTAAAAAAAATACACAGGTCACAAAATTATCTAAATCCCCACAATTCAATCATAAATGTACAATTACTTGTTATTTTGACAATTATAACTCTAGATCGACCTCACCCCTTTAAGCTTACTTCTCAACTCATGTAACAAGCTTTAAGTCAATAACTCCTCGAAGATTTTAAAGACCACATGATATCAGGTTTCGAGATACCCCTACGAACTTAACTCAAGTCAAATAGGCTATGGACCAAGGCATAAAATTATTAAGTGTAATGACCTTTTTCTTTAAGGCTAACATAAACGGGGCTTAGATCCCTAACATGTAGTCATTTCCTAATTTAAACTTGATAGTTAGACACCCCACACAAATATTCTTTTACTTGCATGAAATTAACACAATTCTAGATGATCTCTTTTACCGACTCAACCGCCCTCAAATTATATAAAATTAGTTCGATGATATATAATGTAAAATTAGTTCAATGATATATAATGTAATAGTTTAAGGGATTAAGCATCTAAAACCACTATTTCAACCTATAAAATATGTGAATCAACTTATTACTATACATTGCTAAACTCAATTTGCGTGCATAAATAAAATCACATTCTACATAGATAAGGAAAAAATTCAACTAAAACACAACTTTTTCAAAGTTCATAAACTAACTCGTAGTTTCAAGTATATGCATCATGGTCGATAAGGCTATCTGTTAGGTTTTTAGTTATATTGGCAATTCTTTAGACAAAATGATAGGCTATCTGTTAGGTTTTTAGTTATATTGACAATTCTCTAGACAAACTGATTATTGTAAAAGAATAGAATTGTAAAACTTAAGGAGTCATTTGGAGGGTTGTATGGATGAATTATGAGTTTTTGGGTTCAGTATGAAACAAAAAGAAAGAGTCGTTTGATTTACACTAACATGTCACTTAATTGATGCTCGAGCTTTCAAAGCAAAATTATTATCGTCTGTCTGTCGCCCGGCTCTCGCTCAAGTTACTCACCTCTCGCTCGCCTGTAGCTAGCCTAGCGCTCGAGTGATGGTATTGTCCGAGAAATCATAGTTTACGTGTTTCAAGGATTTTATCTATCATATACTACATAAACACCTCATATTTTAAATACCCAATGCCCATTATGGTTTTGGTGGTGGTTGATCATTATTTTACATCATTATATCATTCTTTCAAGATCCAAGAAAATATCCAAATCTTTAGTTTTACCTTTTNCATATACTACATAAACACCTCATATTTTAAATACCCAATGCCCATTATGGTTTTGGTGGTGGTTGATCATTATTTTACATCATTATATCATTCTTTCAAGATCCAAGAAAATATCCAAATCTTTAGTTTTACCTTTTGATTCTTGAGATCGATCAACCACAAGTTTGGGAAAAACATCAAATTCATATAATTTAAAACACCCACTTCCTAGATATCATTAGAAATGTACTTTCTCAATAACTTTCAGAGGTTGCTGAAATTTGAGGAAGGTTGGACCAGAAGCACATGAAGAGTACAAGAACGAGACGTTCTTGGTGTTCCACATAAGATAGACAATTTCAAAAGATTGGGAGCCGGTGTGAATGAAACACGTTCCAGCGGATCTTGGAGATTGTAGGAATTAGATCAACGAGTTTAGTAGGTTTTCTAGGTTGGATCATAATGTGAGTTCTTATTGCTTATAGTGGAAATTACTGACTTGGTCCCGGAGTTTTTACACAGTTAAGGGTTTTCTCCATCATCAAATATTGTGTTATTTACTATTTTAATTATCTATTGCGGCAATTCAACATATGAATAATTTGACTTGATCGACTAAACATCTAAAACAATTAAAAAGTGACTCGTTTCTTTTAATTGATAAATTTAATTCTGCGTTATTCACATATTAGGTGATTTTAGAGTTGAACTAGAACTTTCACTATCTAACTCATACAAGCACGTATCAATTTTTTTTCCCTATAAAACATAACATTCATACAAACCCACATGAAAGCAAAAAAAATTGACAATCACACAAAAGCAATTAAGTAATTAATGTTCGACCCCCAAAACTTAAACTAAATATTGTCTCCAATGTGGAAGTAAATACAATGGTAAGAGGACTTCCCCAAGTAAAGAAATTAATTGTCTTCATCACTGTCGGTGTCATGGTGCAATGGTGGTGGATTGGATGGATGTGTTGGGAAGTTCAAAGGTTAAGGGAACATGATTGTATACACGTCAAAACGTTCTAAAACTCTTAAGATCAAACAAAATATCAAGTTTGAATAGTATTATTATCATGCGTGAAACACACTCATCATAAACTTAAAATTTTTTCCTACTTTTTAACCATACATTTTCCAAAAAATTACTATTCAAAACATCATTTTCCCCAAATTTCTCTTTATCATATAATGGTCATCAAATAAGGATTTAATTTGTAAGGTATATTTACAATACTATGCAATTTGTGTTACCAGATGTCCATACAATATGTATGGGATTAGCCGCGTCAATGAGATCTTTTATCTTGGTTAGAGGAGAAATTACAAAACGTCTATAGATCTTGTTGAATTTTAGAGCAAAGGTGGACCCATGAAGTTTTCCTAGTACGGACGATATTAGCAAATGTATAACAAATAACAACATTATAACACAAACATTATACTAAAAATGAAATACCTTACAATTGTTCTTTACGAGTTTTTAAACTTTGATATCTTTGTACAATCGTCTCATTATCAATCTTTAAGAATATATCTTTCTCCACATAAACAATAAGGCTATCATTTATCCATTCATNTATCGTTATATAAGCACAATATTTAAAAATATATTTTTCTCAACATAAACAATAAAGCTATCATTCATCCACTCATCTCCAATCCAATTATGCAATTTATTCTTCACAATATATTTTCTTTTATAAAATTTTTCCATAACTGTCTTCACTATAAAATAAACAAGTGTTAATTTAAGATAAAGAATCATAATTAAGATTCTGAAGCATGATACAAGAATTCAAATTAATCACACTATCCAACACATATTTTGAAATTGGAAGACTAGAGTCACAATTATAAATTATTTGGCCCCGCCTCCCATTTCAAAATTTTTTAATAGTTATATTGAATTAATCCTTACACTAAATCGAAGGTCTGTTAAAGAGAAATGTTTGTTATATAAAGGGAAAGGTCTGTTAATTATTTGGCCTATTTCAAATTTTATTTTTTTTAAACATGGGTTGTGGGGATGGTCTATTAAAGGGAAATGTTTGTTATATAAAGGGAAATGTCTGTTATTTATTTGACCCATATTATATTTAAAAAAAAAAAAAACATGGGCTGTGGGGATGGCCCAAAATTTAGTGCAGGCATGCACAGGGTCTGCCCCTGTTTTAGAGGATGTTCTTTTAAATGAAATTCAAATTACACAATTTGTGATCTTTTAATTTTAGCCCATGTTTTTCTACCATTAAAATATTTTTTTCTCGGATTCATTTTCAACCCCACATTCACAAAATAAAATATTTTACATGTAAATTTTTTTAAACAAACTTCTTTTTTGTCCTTACATTCTCCCCAAAAACCATTACAAAACCCATTTTCCAAAAAGGAAAAAAAAAAACTATTTTTAATGCGCATCAAATATAGGCTTAAAATGACACAACATGCTAAAATGAAAGCCTCAATTCAAATAAACATTGATAGATAAATATTAGTTAAAGAAGTTCTTATAAATGAATTGAAAGCTTAGTCAAAGACTTGTGTGAAAAAGGTAAAATTACATCTGAGTCACTTTTTAATCAAAAGATGACACATCATGTTACTTTTCTAAAATAAAATATTAATGAATAAATTCAGATATACATTCTTATTGACATTAAGGATGACATTCCTTCTATATGTCAAAATTTGGCTAGTGGCTAGTGATATGAAAGGATATTGTAAAAATCAATGTCTACGATGAACGTCTGTCAAAGGATGTCAAATTTAATGTAAAAGTTAATATACATGCATGATGTTTGAACATTAAGACCTTGTTTGAGCCACATTATTTTTTTTATTCTCATTCTTCTACTCATTTTCAACCACACATTTTTCAACAAAATAACATTTTACATCATATCAATAATTTTTTCTTTTTTTTCAACCATATATTCTTCATCACATCAACAGTAAAAATGCATTCTTTTCAAAAAAAAAAAAAAATGTGCATCAAACAAGGTATAATTAACATCTAATAAACTAAAATTGCATAATCCATAATTTGAACAAATTTGACTTAAAGTATAGAACAACATTCTTTGTTACTTCCGTTAAAATGTGTGACATACCAAAACCGAATTGCCCTGCTGCTAATTTGATCGATTATCTAAATGCAGAACCTTGAATCAAATATTATACAAAAAAAAGTACAATCTAAGTATCATTTTAAAAGATTCTTATAAACACATATTACGTTTCATCAAAGATGTTTTGCTAAAAAATCTTAGTTGTAAAGGACAACCTTTTGATTAAAAAGTGACACGGGGCTTTCTTATGCAGGACCTCATGAATTCGTGCTTAGCCAAAGATGTTATGCAAAAAATGTTAAATTATATAGTGTGTGATCTTTTAAGTAGAAAGTGTAAAACATTAATTCACATTTAACACAGAAATACACAAACTATGTAACTTTTGTTTTTTATCTTTAAATTATCATTTGACACCTCTTTCGACTTAGCTGCAATAGCACCAGATTTTATATTCCCGTTGGCTTGCCTTGCCGCTAACTACTTATTGAAAGACCGAACAGAAAATGAAAAGTCGTACAACAACAATTGTCAATATAACCTCGGGCTACATTCTTCACTCGTGGGGTAAAGTTCTAGGTACCGTTTTAAAGTAGTTGTGGCAAACTTCACAACGTATATTTCGAATTAGAAAATCGTTGAATGACGAGTTCAAAATAACAAGCCAAAATGATTGCTAAAAAATAAACTTATCTTTTAAATATCCTTTGATAAGTGTATTTTATACACTTATTTGGACTTAAAAATATAGATATTTAATAGTTCTTTTGAACAATTATATCCTAATTTATTGTATATTTCATTTATTAGGTGGAGCTCTATGAAAGGAAGTGAATTTGAAAGAAAAAAGTGAAAATTAACGGAAAAAAGGAGCATGATTCAAAGTTTGGGGACTAAGGTGTAAATAATCAAACGTTATGTTGAAACTCACGATGAAGATTTGAGAATGCTAGGAGTCAAATGGATGCAATTAGAATTCAGAAGGAGTTAAATATGGACACAAATCAATTTTCAACCGCACAAGTATGTTTCAAATTTTTAGTTCGAAATTGAGACTCATTTTTGACCCAATAAACGTTCGAATTGGGAAAAAAATTATTTCTAATAAACTATAGCTGTTTGAGTTGTTTTTAAAACTCAATTCAAATCGTTTCAATTGGATATCGAGAGAGAAAATTATGATAAAAATACTAAAAGAAATGCAGTGTAGATTTTCACCATGCGGCGCCAACAATTTGTACAATACAGAGTTGCGGATCGAGGCATCGCTGGGTGTATCTAGGATGCATTCTGACATGTTTTGAAGCCCATAAAAATCTATATTCAACACAAACATGGGGATGAGTATAAATACAAGTTTTTGACACTTTTGAGGGAGTTCCACACAATTTGGGGGAGAGAGAAAAACACATAATCGTCAAGATCAAAGAGCAAAAGTTAGGGTTTGAAAACTTTTGAGACTGAAAAAGATTCTTGGTGCAATATCCAATTCTTTTCACGATCAAGATTTCCAAATCTGGTTATGAACCCTATACTTTTTTTTTTCATTATTACGTGTAGCTAAATTCATAGTTATGGAGAGCAATGTAATCTATGCGTGACCCTTTATTTCTTTTATTCAAGATTCTTGTTATTTTATCATACATGTGTTGATTATTCTATGAGTGTAATGTGTTGAATTACTTTATCAGTAATTTGATGATTTGTGAATCTATTACGAACCGAGAGGTGAGTTTGAGATTTAGTATTCAAGATTCTAGTTCTTTAAATGCACATGTGTTGATTTTATTCATGAATTTAATACTTTAAATTTTTTGGCTAATTATTCAATGATTTTTTGAATATATTATGAATTGAGAGTTGAGTTTTAGATTTAGACCACATAGTAAAATTCGACAATTTAATATAACATGTAGAGATACCTATACTAATTATTGCGGGCATTAGATGAATTCTTATAACTAATATTTCGTTTAACTAAGACTGATTCACATAGAAATATGGAATTGAATTAATTAAATAGATTCTATGAGAACTCGAGATGTGTAAATTGAATATTTTAGAAGAATTCGACCGAACATAATAATAGTAATGAATCTTGATTGACGAATTAAAAGGGATTCCTAGGTAAAATTGTAAGTTTTAACACCCACATTTATACTTTTAAAACTCAATTTTGATAAATTGTGTACGTTAGATAATTTAATTTAGTTAGAATAATTTAGATACCAATAACAAATCTTATTATTTGATTTCGATCAAATTAAAGTTAGGAATAATTTAACAAATTGTTAGATAGTAGTCCTCATGGGAATAATATCTGGACTCATTGGATCATTATATTATTTGTTATGATCCGTACACTTATATTGTCGATTTTTATACCCCGCAAGTGTTAGATAATAGTCCTCGTGGGAATTATATCCAGACTCATTGTTCACTATATTACTTGTTATGATCCATACACTTGCGAGATATAAAAATCGACAACATCAGTTTTGCATCACCTCTTTTGATTTATCTTTTCACTTTATTTTTCCCCTTTTCGGGGTAGTTTTTGGGTGTGCCATTTTGAAATATATGTGACAAACTTCACAATGTATCTTTTGGATCGAAAAAATTGTTAAATGATGAATTTAAAATAAAAAATAAAAAATAACTGTTAGAATGGAATTCAATAACCCATATCTATTTCTATTTTTAGACGTCTATATTATTAGCATACTATTTGATATCAATTTGATTGATCTTGCTCATATAATTATGTATATAAACATGATGACATTTTAAATTAAATAATATATTCACACTACTTAAATAGACAATTAAGTTAATATATTACTAAAATTAATAACGTAATATAACCAAACTCGTGCATGATTCCTAGATTAGTAAATTATGAGCCAGTTTGAACTCCATTTTTTTTGCCTAAAATACATTTTGAAATAATATTTTTATGAAGAATGTGTGGTTAAAAAAATAAAAATAAAAATTAAATTTGCGTGTAATATTATTTTTATTGAAAAATGTGCGATTGACAATAAAATAGAGAAAAATGTATTTTAAAAATAATGAGACCAAACAAAGGCTATACAAATTCTAATCAATACATTTATAAATAAAAAGATAATCAAAGCAACCAATTATTATAAATTTAATTATAAACATTGAATTAAGTTCAAAATATATGCACTAATAAGTCCATGTTTGAGCCCCATTCTCTCAATAAAAAAAATTTGTACGTAAATTCAATTTTATTTTATTTATTTTCTTTTTAACTATACATTTTCTAAAAAAAATCATTATTACAAAAGTCATTTTCACAACGAAATGGGGGCTCAAACATAGGTCGAGTCAATCAATAAAATAAATTCAAATATTATTAGAAAATAAAAGTTAATGAGTCGGTGCAAGTCGAGTTATTTTGTACATTTCCTTCCTTTTATTATAAAATAAAGAAGTAAAAATATTTCTCCACCGTAGAAAAAGTTGCACGAACTTAATTTAAGCAACTTATGGCTTCCCAAAATTGCTGAATTTCGTTATGGATGGCAAAAAATTCCATTCAACCCAAAATTTGTGGGTTATTGCCCCAAAACGAGTACGGAAATTACTTGTCTAATCAGATAAATGAGGTGGGTACAATGTGAAGGTCATTGTCACGAAAGGGGTAGGGGGCAGGTACGAGAGTCATAGTCTCCGCCCTGCTACCCGTCTCGTTTAAAGTTAATTTTAAATATAAGTTTTTTATCAAACAAAAATATTAAATTTATCATATTTTTAAAGATAACATAAGTTATTTCTAACAAATAGATAAAAAAATAATAATAATATTTACTAAGTAAAGACGTGCAAAAAATTAAAAGCAAAAAATAAAATAAATAAAAAATAAAAAGAAAAAATAAATAGGGCGATAAATGGGGGGCAAGGGACCTACCCTGCCCCGCCTCTATCCCGCTCGAGCCCACCCCGTCCCGTTTTAAAAGGGTATGTGGATGGGGTAAGGTAACAAAAATATCTGATGGGAAGGGGGTGAGAATGACCGACCCGTCCCGTTGCTATCCCTAAATTTCGCTTAGGTGTTAGAAATTTTAACTAAGAAATGGAAAATGAAAGGAAACTAATTTCAGGACATGATGATGGAATCTTGCACTACTTTTTAGCACAAATGTCTGCTGCACGTAGGGCTGGGCGTGAGTTGTGTTGGATTGGTTTTGAGTCCAACCCAAACCCAAAACATATTCGGTTTGATAATAATTCAAATCGAAACCAACACAATCACGGTTGAAACCCAATCCAATCCAAACCGATCAAACTTGGGTTGATTGGTTTGGACTTGAGTCCAATTCAATTGGACCTAGTTATTCTTTGTTGTACAATTTTTTTATATGTCCAATGGTTGTGACCTTTTTCGTTGAATTTGAACAATTGGACTTTGAAAAGTCATAAAAATAGCAACATTTTAATGTTTCTCTAGTTTTTCATTTTTGTCTGCAAGAGTCGATCAAACTTGCCGACCTCATGTTGTATCAATTTGTAGAACGAGAGTCGATCGAACATGAAACGAATAACTCCTCGTTAGTAATTTTATAGTACTTGTTTATCATCGAGAGAATGAATATTGGATTTTCATCAGATCTCATCTTATCAGTTTGCAGAAGTTTGTTCCTACCGTGGTACAGTCTATTGAGTTGCTAAATCTATAGAGAGAAATTTTAATTTTTTTTCCTATGGTCGGTGACGAACATAAGAACTAACATAAAGTTTCTGAGTGGTAGTTCATATCTGCTGGAAAATCTTGAAGAGAAGTATAAAAGAGCTTAAAAGCCTCGATCTTGTGACTTGTATTCATCAATACCTTAGTAGAATTTCAAACCAGTTAGCTTAATAAACAACCTTTAGGATTCCAATTCCAATATATTTGGCCATGAACATGAACTGTTGGTTATCATCTCATTTTGTCCCACATTACTTTGTAGTTTTGCCTTGGGAAATATTCTTTATTCTTTGGCTGCATTTCTGCCTGTGATTCTCATACAGTTCTTTGTATGACTCTATGTAAAGCGCATACTAATTATAATTTTGCTACAGTTGCATTTTATTTGATGGTTTGGTTGACAACGTATGAGCTGACCAACATCTTTGCCATCGATTTTATTAACACTCGAAACAATCAACGTACAAATAACATAATTCTACTAATTAATTATATTCCTCCACACAGGAGTATGCCCATGTTTGATACTGTTAAAAATTTGATTAAAATGTATGTCAAAGTCAATAATTAATTTTTACTACAAATTTCATAAGACACATAACTTTTAAACTACACAATTCATCAACTTTTATTAAAATCTGCTAAAAATCTGATTTTAATCTCTACCAAACACAAGCTATAAATGAACTTGGTTTCCAATACTAAGAAATGACTATTCATGGTTCCGTTGCTTGATTTTTTTCAGGTAGTGATATCTGCTACAAAGTATGCAAATGCACTGTACAATTAGTTCTACTCACAAACATCATAGCAAATTCTTTCACGTCTTCATAGTATCACTACGCCAACGGATGAAAAAGTTGCCAATGCATGTTGGAGCGGGTTTTCAATAAATTACTACCCGTTAACAAAATATTTTGGTAGAAAATCTTGAATAACCTCTAAACAAAAGGTTAAATGTACCTATATTATATCTAGAAAAGTGTACATCTCTCTGTGAATGCGATTTACGGTGTGAAAAGTAACTTTAACTAAACATTCTCTAATTTTGTGATTTTACGATGACATAGTGTGGGTGCAACGATGTTTCCCATAAGTTGGACAGAGATGGAGTATCCTTTAACATGTCAAATTGAGCCGAAATAGTTGCTAAAATTGGAGCTTGACTAATAAAAACGGTTGAATAACTGCTCTCGAATGGTTGTAGAGTTGCTTTCACAAATATTTAGAGGAGATTTTGTGAACTTTTATAAACCATATCCTACTACTTTTTCACTATTATTTAAGATCTAATGTAAATTGTAAATGGAAAATGGATATTCCTTTCTTCCTACCGCAAAAATATTAAAAATTATTTTGGGAGTATTATCAAATCCTTTAGAATCCTAAATTTGTAAATTAACCTCTTGTTTGAGTCTCATTTTCTAAAATTACATTTTTTATTCGAACTCATTTTCAATCAAATACTCTTTGAATAAAAAATAATTCTTTTTGCTTTCATAATAATGGAAATCAAACAGAGCCTAAAATTTACTTCCATTAGAAAAGATTTAAAAAAAAAAAAACTCTTTTAAAAGGTTTTAACCCAAAAGAAATAATTATTTTAACAAAAAAAATTCTTAAAGCACTTCAATTTGATTTCAAATCTTGTTAAAATGTTGAACTGCGTGGTTCAAAAATCATACATTGAAACAATTCTAATCTATTAGGAGAAAATGACAAAAGAAGGTCCCAATAGAATCCAATCCAATCCAAAACCAAAACAAAATCAGAGTTTGGATCACAAATTATATATATTGAAAGTTTGAAGGTTCCATGCAAAATCCAACTTATTTGTAAAATCCCCTTCAAATGGCTGCTGCTTCTCTTTCACTTCTCCGCCTTCGACCCCCCTCAATATACCATTCCACTAATACCCACCACTTTTTCCAAATTCCCCATCATATCCCAATTCTTCCCCACTGCAAAACCCTCAAATTCAAGCTTTTAAAGAAAGTATCATTTGCTCTTGCTGAATCATCAGATTCTCCAAATTCCCTTGATTCTGAAGTTCAGATTCTCCTCAAAGAACTCTCTGTATGCATCAAACTTTCATACCCATTTTTCTTCAACTCATGAATTTCATTCCCTATCAGTTTTTGCTGGATACCTTTTTTTTTTTTTGGTGCAGGATGTTTTTGTTCTTCCGGCAGATTATTTTTCGCAACTGCCTCGGGATCTTCGGTTAGATGTAAGTTTATTTTTCATTACAATTACTAATTTGCAAGGTACAGTCGTGCTATGCTGTTCACTACTTCACAAACAAAGTTCATCGTGTTGGTGGTTCGGAATTTTTTAATGTTTGTGAGAATTAAAGCAAATTTATCAAGTTACAGAATTGGTGGGTACATTATGAATCGGTAGTCTGTACGATCAGGCTGTGTACTTTTTGACTCGAAGGTGCTGGGAACGTGTGAAAGAATCGGAGGTCATACCTCGCTTTGGTTGCGTAAAATTCTGAATGAATTTAAACAATCTCCTGGTACAATCATAGCGTGTGATCATTTGTACAATTTGGGACAAGGACTGTATCTTACTTGGTGGATGATATTTGCTTGTGTTAGTTAAGTTAACAGTGTACAGAGGTGTAACTATTGAAGTACAAGGTACAACCTTTGCATATCGTACTTTATGGCTCAAATCGTATCCCATGTTTTGGCATGTTGAAAATTTGTAATGAAATTATATGATAAACCTCTAGAATACCTTTGGAATATGTTCGCCGTGGCTTGAAGACAAGGAATAAAATTTTTTCCGACATATGTCCTGGAATCTTTGTGCATTGACAAAATCTCTGGTCAAGCTAAATGGAGAATTTAATATTACTTGAATGATGTAAATCTAGTGGGATGAAAATTGTGCAAAATTGTGCCTGAGCTTGTAATGCTGTTTTATTGGTGTTGCTGTATACTTAATTTCTCCCTGGTGGGTAATTCTTATTTGAGAAAGTCTGACTGATGTTTTTTGAAAATGTCAAAGATGAATGATGCAGCTTTTGATCTTTCAAATGGGCCAGTCAAAGACGAGGTGAGTTATTCACGATCAGTTTATCTGAAAAAAGAAAAGAGTCATACTCAATACCGTGTTAACTAAAAGAATGAGGACGAAGAAAAATTTCAGAAGTAAATACTTGTGTTTAAGTATTAATCATCATCAGTAGAGTAGATTAATGTGTTATTGTGCGTCTTGATCTCAATGGGTCTGTCATCTTCATAAGTCTTAATGTCAAATGTTGTTTTCTTCGTGATTATCTGTCCCTTCATATAAGTTTCTGTATTTGGATTGCAATTACCATTTTGATATTATCATTGTTGAGATGAAACCTTCTACTATCAAAAGTAGCTTTTCTAATCAAGTGGGATTATGCCTTTTCACTTGGAAAAAGGAATACTCTTGAGTTCATAATAAACATTTATCTAACAACATAGTGCTTCAGTACTTGCAATTCGTATAGTATAGTTTGGCTCCTAAACTGTGTAAGATTGACAGTACATAATAAGCTAAATTTGTGTATTTTCTAATTTATGCTTTCCCCAACCACTATTCTTAAAGCTTTTAGAGGAAATAATCACATTATTTCGTGAGGTCTAATGTTGCAGACAATATCAATAAACCAGAATTTGAAAGTTGAATGAAAGATAAGATTATTGTTCTACATATTGTCAGAATTGGGAACTTTGGAGCTATGTTTCTGAGAGGACTAGAATTACTTCCTACACAATATTCAATAACAGTAGCATTCCTTCCTGAGGTCCTGCTACATGCGATTTTGAATCAAGTCTCTCCATGGTCATATCAATTTTATGAAATTTAATATCTGTGGGGTGAGGTCCACTTATCAGCTTTCTTTCCACCCTCTTGACACATTTCGCAGTTGCTTGTCCTTATCTGCCATCTTCATATTGTCTGCCATTTTGTTTGATTGTCACCTCCAACTGCGGCATTTGTTGTTGTAATTTGTTCTGCAAATCCTTTGTATTCAACTCTTCTTTTGGCTATATTCTTTGAACTTTTCCTCTCTTCCTTCTTGTAAGTCTCAATCCAAACATGTATGGCCTGCATTTCATAATTCTTTCCCATATATTTAATTTTTTAAATACTGGAAATCCAATCTCAAGACTTCCAGTAACCAAAAATATAAATTGGATCCTATTTCTTATGTATTCCATTTGTCTCTTTCCCATAGAATATTCACTCCAGCACAGGATAGAGAAATTTAATTTGTCCAAACTGATATTTTCAGTGTGGTGAAGAGTTGGGACAGACATTATTAAATATAAGTCGGGCATGGGAACTAGCAGATACAGCAACCTCTGCAACTCTAGTAAGCAAGCTCCCTTTGTTAGTTCGTACTCTGACGGACAGTAATAAATCAGGCAAGAATACATTCTCATAGTTTTGCTTAGTTATTCTTTCCTATGCTGTTGAGGCCAAGGTTCTTGCTTTTGGGTTTTTGATTGAAATTCTTTTCCTGATTTTAGTTTTCATTGTTTGTTAGCTCTGGGCAAGCGCTTGATATCTGCTGGGAGGAGGTTCCAGTCAATGGGCCAATATGGTCAAGGTGAACTACAGATGGTATCATGCAAACGTTTCTCTTTCTTTAAATATGATAGTGTTTTCTACTGAAAATATTGAATAGGATATGTCTACATTTGACAATTGCACCTAGATTTCTATTTTTCTCATTCTTTTCTGCCTTTTGGATCAACTTGGATCACGATCGTTAGTATTTCCTGGAAGACATCATAGGTCTGAATACACAGTTAAGAAGTTTAATTTTTTTTATTTTTTATTTGTTATCTCCAAGGTTATTACATACATGTAAGGGAACACCCCCCCCCCCCAGCTTCTCTTATTTGACTATTTCTGAATCCTAATTGAATTGTATCTAGGTCCAATACTGGGTGTGATCAAAATGGACGGCGGCCATTTTTTTGTAAAGATGCTAAAAGTTTTGATTTATTCTATCATAGCCTTCTGTAAATCCATTATAACGCGATTCTTACTGATTTCAGTGCCTCATATGATAGAGCTATATCAATGGTTTCTATGCATCCTTGAACTTATTGTTGGATAATTTTTAATCAGCATAGATTGCCAAAGTGATGATTAGGACTGGAAATCTTTTGTCTTCAAGTCCGATATCTGAGACAGCTAATGAAGAACCAAAACCTGAAAGCAGGATGCTGAAGGTACGTTATTTGGAAGTAAGATTTTCTTGTATGTATTCTGAGAACAATTTCATATTGTAGTTTTCTCTGTGTAGTTTGGAGAGCTACAAGTTGAACTAACTTCAGAAAAAGCATACATTGGGGCTGTTATTGGCTTTGTTTTTGGGTAATTGCTCCATTTAGGAGTACATCTTCCTTTCCTTTTATTATCTGAAACAAGGTTTACGACGTACACATTTATGTTTTGAACCGAAAATATAGGATCCTTTCATGGCAATTAAGCCAAGGCGTTCAAAGTATACCAGAGAGCTCACTGCAGTATGCCAATGACAATGCTTTGCTTCTTGCCAAGGTGCCTGAAGTCAATGCTGTTTCGATTCATATTTGTTTATTACCATTAGGGATACTTACTTAATTTCATCTACAGCAGTCACTGCGAGGGGCTCTACTTGCAATTTGTTATACGTCAACAATCTTGTCCGGTTTTGCAACAGTAGGGCTTGTCTTATATGGAGGACAACTGAAGTCAACTAAAGATGGATGAGCCATCAAGAGTTTGCTGAAAAATATCGAAATCGAGTAATTTGCAATTTGGTGAAAAAATGTGCTGTTACATAGATGTACGAGGAAGAGAAATTGAATCCTTCAATAATGGTCAATGAATAAATTGACAATCAACTTTAATATGTTTGGTGCGTTCCTAAAATAATGAGTTTAACTAATTTGATTTGCACTTTGATTCTCACAATACATCGGAGTCGTATTAGATTGAGGAGCGAGCTTATAAAGCAATCTCCGGAACCGCATGACCTGCACTTCAACTATTGGCCATTGCAAAGTATTCTACCTTAGTGTTTTTTTTTTTAAAAACACAAGATAGTTTACCTCATTTAAAGATATGCTAAGCACCAATCTATGTGGTATTAGGGTCCGTTGCATTCAATTGATTAAAATAAGTTATAATTTTAATCGATTGAGGGTGTGTTTGATGGGTACTATTGAGGAAAAAATGTATTTTAAATAGTGATATGATGAGAAATATGTGGTTAAAAAGTAAGGAAAAATTATTGAAGTGATGGAAAATATTATTTTATTGAAAAATCTATAGTTGAAAATGAGTTTCGAAAGAATGTATTTTTATAGAATTGGTGTCAAACAGTCAAAGAATGTATTTTTATAGAATGTGAGTCAAACATGAGCTGAATTCTGAAGGTCACATATTCGGATCCTCATTATTCATAACTACATGATTTTTATTCTTTCAAGAAATCAACAAATAAAATAAAAATATACATTACTAGTAGTAAATTGTGACCGATGCATCATTTGCTTGAATAATATTAGATGAATGTTTGATTTAGCATTGTTATTCTTTAAAGAGAATCAGTTATAGTTGTGCTTAAGAACAAATGAGCTGCTTCAAAATTGTTGAATGTTCTGAAATCAGCATTTGGATGTTTAGCAAACAAATGTACTTTATTATTGTGTACAAATTTACTAAAATAGATTTTGATTATATTGATGCTTTTAGTAGTATTTTAAATTTTATTTAGTTTTTGTATAGATTATAATTAAATATGTAATAATATCTACTAAATCTTAATATTCATATATATACAAAAATGAATGAATTTATTTAATTAGGGTTAAATTTGGTAGATGAAATTAAGAATTTGTAAATTTTAAACAGAAAATCTTCATATGATTATAGCTCTTGAAGATTTGTGAATTTTTGTTGCATTTTAAGTAACCAAATGGATCTACTTTACCCACAAGCAACCAAAGAAATTACACAAAAATCACAAACTTTCTTCAAAGCTTTGGACACTTGGCATGAATGGTAGAATAACAATCATTAAAGCTCAGTCAAATATCTAAGTTCTCAATTACTTTGGCCAAATCTTTGTAATCAACCCAAATCATCAACTGTCGGATCCACAAAGAATGAATTAAACCACGAAGGAATAAATTACAAAGATTGAACATCCAAGACAAACGAGTAAGATCAAATTTGGAGCAGATTGCACAAAGAAAGAACGAAGAAGCAGCAACGTTTCTTTCTGTTTCTGAGGAGCAGTGAGTGTAAAAATGATATATATATATATATATATATATATATATATATATATATATATATATTGTTGAGAATATAATAATAATAATATAACACTAATTTCAACCGTCCGAAAATAGAACTTTTAAATCTCGATTGGACCGAATCAATGAACCAGGGGGGGACCCGCATCGAAGTTCAGCTCGAGTGGACGTTGACCGATCAACGTCAACAATCAGTGATCATAAGAGAGATGTCGTTTAATTCAAGCATGAAGCAACACATACATTAATAGATCAACCAGAAGACCATCAATGTGACAATGTTTACTTTAAAATACTCAAACCTAAAATGAAAACATTGGGCTTCAAAGTCGTCATATTCAACTCAGTAAAGGAGCAAACAATTCAATTTTCCAAGAGTAAGAGCAAACAAGAAAAGACAAATGTCATAACCATTTGGTACTCAATAATAACCATGATAAAACTAATCCCCCACAAAAACATATTCAATAGAAGAACCAAGTATAGATGGCTATCAATCACGTGTTTTACCACTATCTAACCTCTCTCTTGTACTAGTTGCTGAATTTGAGTCTCCACATTACTAGAGGTACCCGGGTTGTGTACACTCTTTCTATCTAACTCCACTTACAACTAGTCACCAGAACTACATTGTTGTTTTTTCTCTAAATTGCTCAAAAATATGTCTTAAACGTGGCATTTCAACCTCACGAAATGTGATATCTCTATTCACAATAGTTTTACCTTCCTTTTGGCTTCGATCCCACAACATATAACATTTAACTCCCTTGGGCATCCTCGAAAACACATTTTCATTAGGATAACATATAACCCTTAACCCTTGTGTTGCTATCTCAGTTCATCAAAATAACATTTTTTTAGCAGTTTCTTTACTAACAAATTGTAGTAACAATCCGGCTGTTATCAAATACTAAGCTCAGATTAAAACTGATTAGAGGAAAATACTAAAGCGGACTCTTTTATTCTTTGAATCAGGCGGCATATTTCAAACGTGAATAATCATGTACTACTTCTCTTACTTTTGTTACCAATGTACCGAGGTATTTGACCTTATAACAAGATCCCACTCATTGGCACATCAAAGACTATAAAATTCACAAATAAAAACTTTTAATCCATAGTGGATAAAGGTAAATTATAAAGCAATCAAAGTGAAGGTTAATTTATCTAGTACAGTCATTATTAAGTTAACTCTTACAACAAATGATCTTTTCCAATACACTTACGGATATACCAAGTGTACTAGTGTCAAATCTTCCGAGATCCTCTTTCCACAGTCAAGGCATTACATAACTGAATTGGTAGAGTAGCAACTGTTAGTGACTTAATATAATAGAATGCCACCTCTTATTCTAGAGCCGTAGATAATTACTTTCTTGATCAGTATACAAAATATATCTACTGTACTAATCACCATATTTTGTATCTACTCATTAATTGAATGCACTTAATGCATATGTTTAAAATAAAATGCAACTCTCTTTTATAGTAAATAAAATCATATTATTTATTCAGTAACACTTGAAATGTTTATCTTACTATAGTAAAGTCTATATATTTTTGAGAACATATTTCAAGAATCTCCCGCTTGCTCTAAATTTTATGTGACATGTCATGGATTCCATGCCCTATTCGTGATCCTTGAAAACTTTTGCTGGTAAGAACTTGCTAAATCGATTGGTGAGATTCTAAGCAAATGCTATATTGCAGATATTAACGTCACCACGATGGACTATATCCTTGCAGATATTATATTTTCTCTTGTATCTATTTTCCTCTTTGATAGCTTATTGGTTCTTTCGCATCTAATACTCCCATGTTGTGACAGTACAATGCTAGGGATTTAGTTGATACAACCACTGCCTCTAAGTTCACGAAAAAGCTCTTGAGCTAGACTGCTTTCTTTGCTGCTTTGCAAGTAAATCAACAATGCAAGATTGCTTGATATTCCATATTACTGCTCTGCTATTAAGGTTAAATATCGAACCTGATGAAGACTTGCAAGAGTCCACATCTGCTTGAAAGTTTGAATCAGTGTAACCCACCAGTTCCAGCTCTTCGAGTATATAAGCATATGGTTCTTTTTACTTCTAAGATACTTGAATATTTAAGGCTACCAGGTGCTCTGGTCCTGTGTTAGACTGATATATATTCCCTATCCTAACAGCATAACAAATATCCAATCTAGTGAACAGCATGGAGTACATGAGAATTTCGACTGCCAATGCATAGGGTATCCGTCTCATATACTCTACCTCTAAGATTTTTAAGACTGTTCCTTCGAGATGCGGATCCCATGCCTGAAAGGTAGATTTCCTTTCTTGGAATCCTATATATCAAATCTAGTAAGGATTTTCTCAATGTATGAAACATGAGATAAAGATATCTACTTGTTCTCCTATCTCGTAAAACCTGGATACCTAGGACATAGCTAGCTTCCCCTAACTCCTACATTGAAATTATTGGCCTAACCATGCTTTAAATGATAACATACTCGCACATTATTTCCTATGAGTACGATGTCATGTATAATACCCCTTATAACCGTGATGCCACACAAAATGTGTAACAACCCAATTTCTATAAACCTTGAAGTGTTACTAAAAATTCGATTTTCTTCACGTTAATGCGGAAATGATAAAGAAAAAATTATTCCTTTATTTTCAATAATAAATATCAATCAAAACATGGAGTTTGTATTTCTTTGAACAAAAACATAATAACCTACTTATGAAATAAACATATCTTTGAACACAATTAAAACTAAATAGTCAATTGAAAGATAGAAAGACTTAAAGCTTTTATTTCTTCAAATCCTCTTGGTAGTCCACATCACCACTCAGTTATAGATCCGCTCGATGTGAACTAACCTATAAATTTATAAGAGTGAGTATTTAACAATACTCAATAAGATATGTACAATTATATAAAACAAGAGAATAAACACTTTATACCACATTTCATTTGGAATATTTCAGTGATCAAGCGAGATACTCATCACGTAGTTATTTTTAATTGTTGAAGGATTTGCATTTTGTTTCATTTTAAATTTCCGAAAGAGTTCACATTTTGTTATAATGAACCCAAAAAGGTAAACTTCCGTTAAGTCAAACTTGAAGGTCTACCGGCAATTTATACATATTTAATTGAATACATAAAAGTATAAGGCAACGAACCACTTGCACATTATGTATCTTACCTCGATAGATCAAAATAATGTTTAAAAGAAAAATATGAATGCATGTTTCAAATCTTTTCTCAAATTCTTTGCTTCGGTTTGAATAAAGGGTGCGTGAACTGCTGTGAAAATAATATTTGATGGAGGCCAATTTTCTTCAATGTGGAAGGTATAAATAGAGAGATTTCCTTTTGAAAGTAGGATTCGACTTATTAATTGAACTAAACCATAAATCAATGGAAATCTAATAAATCTCGGATCAGAATTAGTTTTCATCATAATCCAAAATTACTAGGTTAATTCATAATTATCCATTCAAACGGCTGCAGTCTTGTTAAATCTTTATCTAGCTTTAATTAAATATCGTTTCTTTGAAATATAATATCTTGGACCTAAATTATTCAAATTATTTTTTGTGGAAATTACATCCCAACATACTTTTAAAGATAAATATCCTAAAATTGAGAAGGAGGTCCCACTTTTCACAAATCAGATATATTTATTTAAATATTAAATATTTAACTTACACATTAATAACCGTATATCCCGTGATTTAAGTGTTTTAAAATTAGAAAACAACATCACTTCCATATATTTCGAAAACTTCCTCCCATGTCCTTCTTCACATACTCATAACCGCAATAAGGTTCACTCGTCGCCATTACTTCTTCGGTGAACTCACGACCGCCATCAACGCACATTATCCTCCCATTATATAACCATCAATCTATATATCTTTCACTCCGTGAAAACTGTATATCGTAAAACCAAAGATAAATGGCTCGTTCAAGGAGTGAAAAGGCAAAAATGTAGTTGAGGTCTCATATAGAAGATGTAAAAGAAAGGTGGATGAAATACATAAAGATTCTCCTTCTAAAAGACACAAATCTACTGAGTCAGTCACAAGTTCGACCGCGAAAAAGGAATTTTTTATTTTGTTCAGTTTGTTATTCATTTGAAACATATTTACGAACCCTAAAATTGATGGGTAACAAGTATTGATGATGTATTCTAAATTTGTGAAATATGTTCTATTCAATTTGTGACATATGAATTGAGTGCATATTGTAATTCGAAAGTGTAATCCACAAATGGGATTTTGTCTTTGTTTGATTTATGAATTAGTATAGATCAAATTTACACTGTTTGTGATTGTTGTCGATTTTATATCTCTCAAGTGTATGGACCGTAACAAGTAATATAGTGGACCAATGGGTCATGATACTGTTCTCACGAGCACTACTATCTAATAATTGGATAAATTATTCCTAACTTTAATTTGATCGAAAATAAATAATAAAGTTTCGATGGTTTCTAAATTATTCTAACTAAAACTATATTATCTACCGCACACAATTTGTCGAATTTGAGTTTTAAAAGTATGAATGCGGATGCTAGAACTTACAATTTTATTTAGGGATCTCCTTTAATTCATAAATCATGATTCATTACTATTGTAGTGTTTGGTCGAATTCTTCTAAAGTATTTAATTTAACCCTCTCGATTTCTCATTGAGTCTATTTAAAAAATTCAATTCGAAATCTCTATATGAATTAATCTTAGTTAAACGAAGTATTATTTCTAATAATTCATCTAATGACCGTAATAATTAGTATAGATATCTCCACACATTATACTAAGTTAAGGAATTCACTATGTGGTCTTACCTTTCGATTCATAATAGATTCACAAAATAATTGAATAATTGGCCAAAAAAATTCAAAGCATTAAACTCATGAATAAAATCAACACGTATATATTTAAAGAATTAGAATTTTGAATAAAAGAAATAAATGATCACACATAGATTATATTGTTCGTCCTAACTATGAATTTAGGTACTTATAATAGTGAAAGAAAAATAAAAAGTATAGAGTTTATAATTTGATTTTGAAATCTTGATCATGAAAAGAATGAAATCTTCCACCAAGAATCTTCTTCAACTTTAAAAGTCTTGAAACCCTACATTTTGCTCTTTGATCTTGATGATTATGTATTTTTTTCTCTCCCTCAAATTATTTGGAACTCCCTCAAAAGTGTCAAAATCTTATATTTATACTCCTCCCATGTTTGTGTCCATTGTAGGGTTTTTATGGGCTTCAAAATGGGCCAAAAACGAGCCCTAAATACACCCAGGCGGTGCCTCGACGCCATGGGGGTGGCGCTGTGAAAACACGAAAATAGCGTGGTGGCACCTTTCGAGAGAAAATTTGCACGGCACTTTTTTATTATTTTTATCATAACTTTCGTTTCCAATATCCGATTGAGGCGATTCAAATTTGGTTGTAAAGATAAGTCAAAGGGCTACAACTTTACTAGACTGATTTCAATTCGAACATTTACTAGGCCATAAATTGGTTTCAATATCCACCAGAAAATCTTCAACATTCTTGTGCGGTTGAAAAATTGATTTGTGAAAATATTTTGATCATATTTCACTCATTTTGACTTCTAATTGCATCTATTTGGCTCCTATCATTCTCGAATCTTCATTGTGAGCTTCGACACAACTTTTGAGTATTTACACTTTAGTTCCAAACTTTGAATCTTGCCTCTTTTTGGCCAATTTTCATTTCTTTCTTCTAAATACATTTCATTTCATCGAGTTTCACCTAATAAACTAAATATATAATAAATTAGGCAATAATTGTTCAAAAGAACTATTAAATGTCTATATTTAAAATCCAAATAAGTGTAAAAAATACGCTTATCGGTTACCTACCCATCCATCTTTGACCAACCGCTTTTTTTTTTTACCAATATGCAGGTTTGGAGCTTGTGACCTATAAAACGTGATTTTGTTATTGTTTGATTTATGAAGTAGTACTGAACAAAATTATGCCATTGTGACATGTCTATCCATTTGTGACCAACCTCTTTTTTTGTGACCAATATGCAGGTTTGGAGGTTCATTATACCAGAAAATAGTTGGTTTCCTCTAAAATTACAATTACCCCCACAAAGGGTGTTAATGAGTGTGGGTCACTCATTATTTTATTGCATCTTAAACTTGTTATTTTGACTGTCTTCAAGAGTTTTTAGTACATTTTAATGTGTGTTTTAATATTATTTTATATGTTAGGTGAATTAGTGTGAAAAATGTAAAACTTGGAGAAAAGAGTGGTGTTGGCCTGAATCAATGAGAAGTTGATGTTGGTCAAATCAATTTCCAGCGCACAAGTATGTTCCATATTTTTAGTCGAAAATTGAGACCTATTTTTAACATAGTAAATGTTCGAATTGGAGAAAGTCATCTGAAGTAAAGTTGTAACCTTTTGAGTTATATTTACAATGCATTTTGAATTATTTCAATCAAATATCGGAAGAAAGCGTTACGATAAAAATATTGAAAGATGCGCAGCGCTCCACTAGAAAGTGGGCACCGTTGCGCCACTATTGCTGAATTTCAATAGCATCGTGGTGCCTCAGCCACGCATGCGGTGTTGGGCGTTGCTGGGCGAGAGAAATGATTTTTGCATATTTTGGCCTCTTTTTAAATCCCAATCCAACCCTAATTCTTCAAAGACTTTATGATGATATAAACACAACCCTAAAGACCACTTTCAAAAATAATTCATCGAGTCAAGAGCAAGAATTCAACCAGGTAATCATTAAGAAATCAAGGAGAAATCAGGAACAAATTCACAAAGGAGATTGAAGATATAGCAAAACTAGTTTTTTTTTTTCTTCTCTATGTTGTTTTATTTGAATTTGATTATTTCTGAGGCTTCCGTCATGAACTAAACTTCTAATATATGGTTTGATGTAACCAAAACTTGATAATATGATTTGATTTTATTATAGTTATTTCTTTTAGATTTCCCAATCTTGTTTATTTATGTTATTTATTCTTGACGCTTTCAATTAATTGGCCACTAATTAAATGATTTGATACTTTAAATTTCAATACTCAAGAGAGGGAAATTTATGTGTGATCATAAAATAATAAAACCTAGGTTTTATAGGTTTCGAGAGAAAGTATAATTCCTTTGAAACTTGTTCCACATATGATACAAGCCCACGTAGCAATTGAAGTTACGAAACCCACGACTGATTAGATCAAACTCAAGAAGTCAAGAATTAATGTTTTGAAAAGCTCGACCCAATAAATTATTTGATTCAAAGAACTAAGACAATTGCCGAATATATCTTGACCCCATGATCATAAAATTTATGAACCTTATTTGAATTATTGAATACCACAAGAATTTAATTATTTATAAGTTCGAAATTAATTTGATGAATAACGAGAAGAAAGCAATACGACTTTCAATAATATCTCTGAAATTGTATGTTTTTTTTTACAATGTATTGAATGAGTTCTAT
>CAIGRP010115429.1:0-19005 GCA_903798385.1 Fraxinus cuspidata | reverse complement strand
CATTTTTTACAAATGCACATCAATCATTCGTAAAAGTTATTCATCATGAGTTCAATCTTTGCATGTGGGTTGTTGGAGAGCAGAGCCTCAAATTCATGAGGCGCCTCAGACAGGGGCCTCGACTATTGTTGAAGGAGTCGAAGCGACTTGATTACGAGTGGTCCCACAGCTTTAGTCGGGGCTGCTAGTTTGTAGTCACAACAATAGTGAAGAGTTGTGTTGAAAAGGGGGTCATAAAAGACTGGGATGAAAGTCATCAGAAAATCTCCACAGCCAGCGATGTCGGTAAGGCCAAAGGAAGGGTATTGAATCTGAATGTTCCAAAAGTTCTCGACCATTAACATGAAATATATTTGTATAGCATTATATTTTTTCAGATATTTGTCTTTAAAAAGGTGAAATGGATGTCTGTTTGTTTGAGTGATAGATTTGGCTAGTTTCCAATGATGATTGAAGTGATTTTTATTCATGAAATATCTGTGATTACAACAACACTACTGCCTTCCTTCTGAGGAGCTCTTCTGATTAAAGTTTAATTTTAATTTTAGTTCTTGTCTACCATAATCTGTGTATATTTGTCTATTTGTGTGAAATTTAACGATCTTTTGTGCATTTGCTGCAATTTGATGAATAAAATGGGATCAAATGATAATTAGAAGCACAGTTCAAATGATATATTCCGTGATTATAAATTTTTATGGTCTTTCGCTCTTATCTGATGATTCACATTGATTTTCTAATTTCATAATCAGCTTTTTCCTTTGGTTTTGATATTATTAGTGTCTTTCTGATTAATTCTGATTAGTTAATTCCAGTCTGAATACCAATTTACAATGTGGGATGATGACGACTAAATTGATATTGGTCTAGTTCGTCGTAATGGTGCTCAAATATACACCTTGCCGACCAATATGATATAACACCACCCATAAACTGAGTCCCTTTTGATTTAAAGAATGATTTTTTTGCCAAAATTTGGGCAGAGATGACTAATGCTTTATTTTGACACGAAGGGTTTTTTTCTCTTCTATGAGCACATATAGAAACTCTCTTGAGAATGGCGGTGTTAATCTGCTCATAAATTGGGAAGGGCGGTGTTAATTTGCTCATAAATTGAAGTTGGGCTCGTTTACTTGAAGTGTGTCTAGTAAGCCGAGACAGTGTTAAACAAATGTTGGAAAATCCGAGACATTGCGACCAAAATTATAGGTACGGATTATTTTCATAGCAATTAGTAAATAACTTATACTTACATTTTCCTTCAAATGGTAAGCTAACTTTAAGTTGATTGTTGTGCTAATGCCTCCCTGTTTTAATACTTCTTAATAAGTAGAATATTCATTTGCAAATTCCTGCTTCTTTTTCACATTGTATATAATTTTGTTGGCATTAGGTCCCAAGTTTCATTTACTTCCAATCTCAAATTTTGTGGCTATTTGCAAAATTGTAATTCTTGAACCTTCCATTATGATGAGGTTACTTGGTTCTCTATGTGCACGCTTACAGAACATAATGAAACCACATTTCACTAATATTCCCAGCATTTTCATATTTCTGTTCATAGGCAATGCTCTTTTATGATTGAAACTATAATAGCCTTAGCTGAACTGAGTGTTGCTGCCAATGATATTATTTCACTATTTCTACAGGTTTGTCTCACTAATTAACTCTATATATCGTAGTAATTATGATATGTTGTTATTCTTATTTCTTTTCACAAGCCAGCTTCTGTTTTGAGTATGAAACTTGTACTAATGGAGGACATGCAAAACTTGTGTCATCCTGACTATTCCTTGCTACAACTAGAAATTTGTCCATTAAAAATGTGGCTTCCAAGCTCTACATCTCCAGAAAGAATTGCAATCGAGGGAGGCAGCAGTGCCAATAACGTGAATTCTGTCGAAGAATCTGATGTTGGCATACTTTGTTATATCTCTCTTGAAAGCATATGAAGGCGACGAAGATTCACTCCTAGGAGAGTTACAATTTTATTTCATTTTGAAGCTCCTTTTTATTTAGGTGGTATTGTATTACATTCTAATGTTCAAGTGTATTACATTCTAATGTTCAAGTGTTAAATTGGCAACAATGAAGTTCACCTGTGAAAGCAATAGAGAATAGCAGCCTTCTTTTCGCATTTGAAAGTTTTGAATATCCAGATGCGTGGTTCTGAACTCTATTTTGGTGCACAACCAAAGAATTTTTATTTATTTTGTTTAATTTGTGTATTTTACTATAAAAATGTATTTAAATATATTGGTTAATATAAAAATACAAAAATGATCATTGAAAAAAAAAAAAAAGACATTGGCAACGTTTGTAAAATGTTGCAAAAACTAAGGACAAAAGAAATGATAGCGTTAAACAAATGTTGAGAAAGAGGAACGACAATATTTGAAAAACGTTGCAAAAGAGGAATGACAACACTCAAAAAATGTTACCAAAACGTTACGACAACGCTTGGAAAAACGTTGCAAATATGTTAATGACAACGTTTTTAAAATGTTGCGAAAATAAATTTTTTGCAACGTTTAATAAACATTGCAAATGATTTTTCGTAACGTTTTTTAAACGTTGCAAAAACGACCTTTTGCAACGGTTTTTAAACGTTGTTGTATCGTTTTACTCTACAGCAACACTAAAGCCCCCATCACACGCGCAAACGTTGTCAAAGGTCTTTCGCAACGTTTTTTGAATGTTGCGAAAGAAAATTTTTGTTGTTGTGATTTATATAGATCAATCCTCCATAAACGTTTCATAATTGAAGTTGTGTGTTTATCTGTGAATCTCTTTGAGTATATCTTTTTCCACAAGTCCCATTCTTCCTCTAATGAATAATATATTTCATAATTTAAACATAAAATTGAACGCTCTTATTATTTAAGTCTCAAATCAACACTTATAGGAATCGTCTATCTACTTTTCTACAAATGAATGTATTTCTTCTTGTATATTAATATTCTCAACTATTTTTCTCATTATATTTTCAACGTACCAAGAATTTGACATTATTAATTTGCATAATTACTGGGCACAACTTAAAGACATCAATTACTCAGAATTAAGATAAATCCATATATGACTATCATCGATCAAAATTGAATACTCTATGTGAAAACAAATTTTACTATAGATTCATAATTAATTGTGTTCTTGTCATATATAATCAAATTTTTTTTTTCTTTGAACACGTTTTAGCAACTGGGAACATTCAACTCTAATTTGAATTTCAATACATGATATAGTGGGCAGGGAGTATTTTGGTTGGTGGAGGCAATGAGCCTCCTCTGAAGGCTTCTGCTGGATCAATGTGGCTATTGTGTTTCAAAGGGGTGTTCTATCGGCTCGGCTTGGAATTCCTATCTTTATTGGAACTGATGTCGCTCGTGTAAAAGTCGCTGATGAGGAGATATATTATGACCATTACGACCATTTGGATCTTAATCCTGACAATTCGGATGTGCAACCGAAAGAAAAAGAATTCATTCATTCAATATTGAGAACTACGATTGAAATTACATAGTCAATTTATTTAGTTGAATTTAGGGGTAGACAAAACCCGACCGAACCCGTCAAAATCGTCCAAACCAAACCAACCCGATCGTTTTGGGTTTTTTTGTTGTTTTTACACGAGTTTGGTGAGTTGGTTGTGTGGGCGGGTTTGGTTGGGTCGGGGTTATAGGTTGACTCATGAAAATCGAATAAAATCGTCCAACCCAATTTGATTATATTTATGAACTTTACAAGTGTTACGATATTACTTGGACGAAATTGGGTTACTCTGTTTCTTCAGACAACCTCTAAGAACTACAATATTCAGAAAAATCTAGATTAAAATGTCAGTTCTTGTTGGGAATATTTTGTGCAATAGTTGAAAAGTTTGAGGAAATTATACACAAATTATATACTACTAATTAACTATGTTCTAATACAGGAAGTCTTGAATATGACACAAGACATGAAAATTCTTAGAATAATATTATAAGATTTGGATAGAATGCATTTTACGAAAATTAGTATAAGCAAATACACATTCAATACAAAAATATTTTAATTGCCAAAAATATTTCTAGGCTTCATATAATTTTATACCAATATGTTCATGTAACATTTTCGGACATGAAGTGTCAAAACAATTCAGATTTTTTGATCATTGCAACTATAGAAACATAATATTATTTAAGTCAGGAGTCAATTATAAATCCGTCCAACCCAACCCTTATACTTTAATATTTGTTGACAAGTTATCACAAACCGACTAACCCAACCCCACCGATACTTGATTGGATTGGGTTGGATTTCAACATTTACACGAGTTGGGTTGAGTTAAATTATGATCAAACAGATCATGTTGAGTTGGGTTTGGGTTGAGGCAAAAATCGACCCAACACGACCCATGCTCACCCCTAGTTGGATTCCAAGTATAGAAATTGTTTTCAACATTAACTATTCTTCCGATTTTAATTCTTATCATTGCCAAAATCTCAAATGATACTTCTATATTCGTTCAAATAACAATTTTAGAGTATACTTAAAAATATATTTATTTATAAAAATAAAAATTGATTGTTCTATGGAAAAAAATGAAAATTTCCATAGAATATTATGGCTATAAAACACAAAAGTTGAAAAAAAAATGACTATTTTCATAAAAAATATTGGTTATCAAACACCGAAAGACGGAAAAGTAAAACATTTTCTAGATTGAAAATCAAGTCAATCAAACACATTTAATTGACAAATTTTATGCGAACAAGTTCCAAAAAATTCAATTACCTAAAAAATATTTTCTTTTCGTACAGGCAATCAAACGGGTCTTACATGTAAATTGCCAAGGCAATTCCATTACAATTATTATGACATCACTTGGAAAAGAACTTTTTTTTTTTTTTAAGTTTAGAGTATATTTGAATCCCATTAAAAGATTAAATATATATTTTGAAATAGTAAATTGATAAAAAAAAATACATGATTAAAAAATAAGAAAAAAATTGTGAATTTGTAAATAATATTTTTTATTAAAGAAAGTTTATTGAAAAGAAGAGGGATGGAAACATATTTTCTTTTTTAAAAATGAAATCAAACAGGGGCTAAATTTATTGTCCCCACCTTACTATCTCATCACTACAAAAAAAAAATAAAAATTAATTAATGGCCATTTATAAAAAGAAACTATCTGATTGGGTATTCTCAAAAACCATGACTTTATTGATTCTTTAAATGATGAAGAATATTCAACGCATGCACAACGTGTGCATGACAAATTTATACTTTGCCCCTCTTTTCATCTTCGTTATTTTCAAAATATATTATTTTTTATCTTTTTTTCAATCAACGCTGTTCAATAAAATAATATTATGCCTACTTAAAAATTTTCTTTATTTTTTAACTATATATTCTTCGTCAATTTAATATTTCAAAATACATTCTTCAATTAAAAAAAAAAACTCAAACAGTAATACCCTCGCTAATTATATTACTTCTCTAACACGTTTCGCAAATTAGTGCAAAATATTAAACAAAAAGGATTAACGGTTCAAAGGGAATTTCAGGCCTGGATCAAGAAAAGCATCACGCCCTTTATTGAAAAGGTCCAAACTCACCAAGAATTTATGAACATTCCTTCATTTTATGTCATTTTCCTTGACAATAACGCATACGATCGCATATTCATTGATTCTTGGAATTGAAAGGATATTTCTTGTTCAACAATGAGTTTCTTCAACAACATTATCATTTTCCTGTCCATTTTTTCCTTTGCCTTTTCTCAAACAACCTTCAATTCTAAAATCTTTCTGAAGACTTCGATCACTGAATACCCAGAATATAGCGAAATCCAGCTGAAAGAATGTCTTATAGAAGAGATTCAATTGCAGTGTACAAGTTGGAGATTTGCTGTGGAGGCCAATAATTTAAGCCCATGGAAGAGAATTCCAGAAGAATGCGCTAATTACGTGAAGGATTACATGAATGGAAGGGGTTATCAATTTGATCTTCATAGGGTCTCCAATGAGGCTGGAATTTATGCAAGAAATGTGGAGTTCAGGGGAGATGGGAAAGATGCTTGGATTTTCGATGTGGATGAAACCCTTCTGTCCAATCTTCCCTATTATGCTGAACATGGTTATGGGTATGATTCTTTTATTCAAGATTTGATGATATTTTTTTTTTTTTACCTGCAATTCAAATTCGATCAAAATTGCATAGAATTCTGGTTTTAAAGCTTTATCTATGGGAATTTTAATTCAACTTTGTTTGATGTTTGATCTGTTTTCTGATAACTTTCTCTTGCATTTCATTAGGAATTTGTCTGGAATTATATAACTGTAGTAATTCTCTGGATTTTGTGCAAAATTTGGTTCACTTTCTATTGACCATTCTTGCAATTTCATTTGAAATTTAAATTTTTTCTTGGAGGTTGGGTATAGCACGAATTCGATTAATGGGTATTTTATGAAATTTGTTTTATGGGATTTGAGTAAATGGCATTATTCTTGGACTTTGTTCAATATTTGATTCAATTTGGTAAAATTAATTTAGCACTTAAATTTGATTAAGTATCTAATCTTATGTGATTTTCTTGGTAATCTGTAGGTTAGAGGTTTTTGATAGTGTACAGTTTGATAAATGGGTTGAGAAGGGAATCGCACCTGCTATAAGGTCCAGTTTTAAGCTATATGAAGAGGTTTTAAGCTTGGGATTCAAAGTTATTTTGCTGACAGGTAGAAGTGAAAGGCATAGAAATATTACGACTTATAATTTGATCAAAGTTGGATTTCATGATTGGGATAAGCTCATATTGAGGTGAGTATCGCATTTGTTCGAATACAATTTTAGGATATGCCATTTGCTTAATCCTTTTAGGATGAACTAATTTTTAAATTTGCATGAAGTAATCTTATTTCGTTTTTGCTTAATGTTCTATCAAAAAAAAATTTTGCTTAATGAACAAGGTTTGGCTCATTTCACTAAGGCATTCTTAAAGAATAAACTGACAGTAATTCTTAATATACTGTGAAAATGAATGTGTTTTTTAATAAGCTGTAGAAAGTCTAAAATAAGATGAGTTTAACAAAAATAATTTTTCATGACATAATTACATAGTGAGTGCTGAAGAAACGAAGAAATATTGAAATACTGACATGAATATGGAAATACATATGCAAGGCTTTCCACAACTCAGACAATTGAACTCTGCTGCTGAGCAAAATGTTTCTGTAGAATCATTTATGTTTTATATCTTCTTATGATGCTGTTCGTTTAGAAAAAAAAATGGAGTTCTTTTAATTCAGAAACTCCTCCTATTTTCAAAGTCTAAATTGTATGCTGTTGTCCATATTGGAATGATAAAATTATTGAGCCTGCTAACGTGTTATTCGAATTGCATATGAACCTTTATTTAAAACTTAAAAGTAACCTATTCAGGTAATAATTTGATGATACAGAAGCAAATATTTGGAAGCCATTTGTGCCAACTTATGCGAAAATATGAATCTATCTGTTTATTCCTTTAGTTGTAAGTCATTTCATTTGGGATCAACTATGTAATGCATCTAGGACTAGGGGTGTCAAATGGGCTGGGCCGCCCAGGCATTGCATGTCCCAGTTGGCGTTTTGATAGTACTAGCAGGGTAAATATGGTTGCTTGTTCATGAAATAGCAAGGCAATTCATTATATGACGAAGTTTTAAGTGTCCTCATTTTTCTAAGTGTCGTAGAAAACTAATTTGGTACATTGAGATAAATTGAATTTGATTGTGAACTGAACTATTGACAGAGATGATCCAGCAGGGCCCCTTGATAAAATTGAATTTATAGTTACTGATGTCCTGAAATTGGATATCAATTATGGGTGGCGGCAATTTTTTTTGTCGAGTTTTGCACAGTCTCCTCTCTCTTCTTAGCTCTTAGGTTCCCGGTCTGGAGAAACTGTAGCACATTCATCTCTTCTTTGCAGTCTCTTTTTTTGTCATTTGGTCACGTGGTTTGCACGGGTGTTTGTTTTTTAGACAAATTCACCTTGATCAAAGATTCATCATCCAAATCATTAAAATGTTCTTCCTCGTGTGTTTTTCTTTATTATCGTACTCCACCACAAGGCCTTGAATGTCGGATGAATGATCCCACTTTCCGGAGAAAAAACAAGCTAATTGGGGTCTCTTGACTTCAGAAGTTTTGGCTTGCACTTGTAATTCCAGCAACATACTTGAACTCCTCGCATAATGTAGAGAGCATGTGCTGAAATTTTGTTGAAATACTTTTTAAAGCATTTTCATCATTTTTCTCTTAAACCTTGGATTTAAACACAACTAGATCAATTGTTGGAGTGTGTTAAACTAGATGCTACACCGGTATTAACTGAGGTTGTGACTCATATTCAAATGCCATCATCCATGGTGAGTTCCCGCGTACGATATTAATATACATGTGAGTTTCCAATTATGTGATTACCGATGCTAGCAGATAGGTTCTAAATCATAACCGACTGTTTTTTATGGGGTGAGATGGCCATGATTGCCACTGGATGACACTAAATAGCCTATGCTCTAGTCTTCTTTTTCTTTGAAAAAGATAAGTAACTTGTTTATTGAATAATTATAGAGAGTGCATTTCATTTCTATATGGACATGTCATCTGCTTATGCCCTTGAGGATCTAGATTAAAGATATCGTGCACGAACTTATATGATGATATCTCCACAAGAGGTGAGAAGTGCAAGGTTCAGTTTAAGTTTTGTACAGACCTAGTCCGACTTTTTCTTTCACTATCGTTTTTGCATCTTCTCGGAGTAACAGTTCTTCTGTTGAAGTTTTTGTATAATATCAAGTAAGACGATTTCTCTAGATGAAATCTAAAGTACGCAGTATTTAACAAGAATGAAGATTGTAACCTTTTTCTCGGTTTATCAAATATGTTACTGCTATTGTGCAGGTCCTCAGAGGATCATAAGAAAACAGCACCTATATACAAGTCACAGAAGAGGAATGAGATGATTGAAGAGGGGTATAGGATACTGGGTAACTCTGGAGATCAATGGAGTGACTTACTGGGTTCCTCAATCTCCCACCGTTCATTTAAGCTTCCAAACCCCATGTATCATATTCCATGATTAGAAATTCTCTATAATTCAATCATTCTTTCTTTATTTAATGTTGTTAAGTAAATATGATTGGAAATTGGAATAATCATTCTTTGGAGAACAAAAAATATAAAAAAAAAATGTTATATAGTTTGAATTGTGCGTGTATTTTTATAGAAGAAAAATTAAATCCAAACTTCTTATTCGAGTCAAGTCGAATTGAGCTCAACTTAATTATTCAAGTTAGGTTAGGTTAGGTTAAAGAGTTTATGGGAATTGATCATTTGACTCTACGTCTTCAAAAAAATAATAATTTAGGTAGTGTTATTAATTAATTACAATGATTAGAAACTATGCTAAATTGATTAGAAGTATTATATGGTAGAATAAAGGAGCAATATGTATGTCTAGTTTAGGGCATGTGCATCCCATAAAGTGCCTACCTATTCCTAGTTTTAAATAATATGCACACTCATGAACATGAAAATAAAATAAAATAATTCGACATGATAAATCAAAATTTTTATAAATAGAGAATGATCATTCACATTAAATACGAAATACAAAGTTTTCATCAAAATTAACTAAATTGATTGTCATAATTGAATCCATTTTAAAATTCTCTACAGAAAGAACGACTGAGATTACTGAACATGTTGAGGGTAGATCAAGCTACTTGAGTCAACTAGGAATTGGTTTAAAAATTCCGCATCAACACATGCTAATTCATTATTCAATATCTTTTAGAGTCTTTATAATTCAATAATTGTTTCTTTATTTAATATTGTTGAGCAAATATGATTGGAAATTGGAATAATCATTCTTTGGAGATAAAAAATATAAAAAATTGTTATATAGTTTGAATTGTGCGTGTATTTTTATTTTAGAAAAATTAAATCCGAACCTCTTATTCAAGTCAAGTCAAATCGAGCTCAACTTTGTTAGGTTAGGTTATGAGTTCGCGGGCATTGATCATTTGACTCTACATCTTTTAAAAAAATTAATTAGGTTAGGTAGTGTTAAGAATTAATTAATATGATTTGAAACTATGCTAAATTTAACGTCCATTTGGTTCCCATTATTCAACGTTATAATGAGAGGAATATTAATTTTTTAAAGAATATGTGAATAAAATGAATTTTTTTATTTACGTGCAATGTTATTTTATTGATCAATGTGTGGTTAATAAGAGGAGATAGAAAAATAAATTATAAATTAATGGAGAATATTGAGGGTCAAACTGGGGCTTATTAGAAACAAAAAGGTCAAATATATTGTTCATGTTCGGTGTAAGTTAAAATCAATTTTCTAATAAATTTTGGTTAAAAAGAATGGTGAAAATGTGTAGTAAAAAAGTCATAAATTACATGAAACATGAGTTAATTGTTGACTTTAATTTTAAATTTTAATATGATTTTAACGTACACCCAACAAGGTTATATGGTAGAAGAAAGGAGCAATATGTATGTTTTAAGTTTAGGGGATGTGCAACCGAAAAAGTGCCTACCCATTCCTAATTCTGAATAGTGGAATGTTGAGAGTAGGATGCATTGGGAAAAAAAGGGCACATAAGTGTGATAATGTATAAAATTTAGGGAAGATAATGTCATTTGTACAATTTTTTTTAACACATTTGTTGACATTACCATTGTTGTCTATAAATGAATGGATGAGAAAAATTATCCAAATTTCAAACTATTCAATAGTGTATTGTCACGGGGCAGGGTGTAAAAGATGGTATAAAGAATAATATATATATAGCGTGATTAAATTTAAGGACCTTCATTGCAATTACAAAGTAATGTAACAAACAAAAACCATAGTATGAATATAATAATTACTCATGTACTAATATTATTAGAATATCTCCAATACTAATGTGAATTTCACTAAAAATATATTATCACATAAAATAAAATAGACAATGTTTACAAAAATCCTTCAATACAACGTAAGTGGGACTCTATCTAGCTTATGTGATAAAAAAAAAAAACATTGGAGGTTTATCTAGATGTAGGTACTCTATTGGACAAAGTGAATAAACAAAATTTAAGCTTAATTTCTCTCTTTCGTTTTTCTTAATTTTACCTTCTTCTATTAAATATACATTGGAAAATGAAATTTGAGTTATAGATTTAGTCCACATTTGTTTTCCATTTTCTCAAAACTCTTTTTTTTTTTTTAATTATACATTAACACAATATAATATGTGCACGTAAACTCAAAAAAAATTTTTATTTTTCAACTATACATTCTCCAAATAATCACTATTCCAAAACTCATTTCCTTTATAAAAAAAAAAAAACTCTTTTAGCGACTGCCAAGCAGAGGCTTATACTGAAAATAAAATTTAAACTTAACCTATTTATTAAATATTAATATCAAATAAACTAGAATCATTTCTATTTGCATGCCTAGATGGCAATTCACATAATGCATTAATGGAGATGCTCTAAAGAAGCATAGTAATTATTACTTAGAGCTTGTGAAGGGTCACAACATTACAACATCTATAGAATTATAATGTTAGAACCTACCAATAAATTACGTTGTAGTTAGGGCTATATAAATGAGACAGATGTCAAGCGCTTCTCAAACTATCATATTTAGAGTGGAATATATTGAAATAACCTAGTGCAACAAAGATAAAAGTAGGCCAATAGTGATCGGAATTCCACGTGAAAGGACTCTCGCTCAATAGATTAAGGCCATAATTGGTTTGTTTGATAGCTCACAATCGGAATTCCATTTCCCACCAATTGATTTGTTTGATAACCATAATTTTCTTGGCAATTACTTTTCCACTTTATCCCCACAAGTGCACATTTTCTATCTTTTTGATGAATTTGATTTCCCACCATTTTGGTGGGAAATGGAATTCCAGCTTTTGCTTTTTTTTTTGTAATGAAAACAAATTTTATAATCAATTGTAAAAAAAACTTATCACTTTGATGGATAATTTTCATGTAAAACAAAGTCTAACGAACACAAAAAGATCCAAAATTTCAAAATTTTTCGAGTGAAAAATTATATCAATCAAACACACTTATAATTACCAATTCCCTGGAAAACGAGTTCTAGGCAATTACTTTCCTTGAAATTCGTTTTCTTTCCACCTATTTTTCCACACTTACAATCAAAGGGACCCTAAATGTCAAGAAGTATTGAAATTGCCTACCAAATGATGATCATGATTTAAATGGTACTCCCTCCATCCCATAAAAATTGATATATTTCCATTTTCACACAAAATTTGAAAAATGTACATAATATAGTTAAAAATATAGATTTTACTTATATTTTTTTCCCTAATATACTCGTACATTAAATAATGATTTAAATAGAAGTAATTCATATTTGTTGATAATAAGAAACATTAAATGGGGGTATATTTTAAAAAAAATTTAAAAAATCAAATATACTCTTAACAAGGAAAATTACTTATAATTTGGTACAAACAAAAAAAGGAAAATAAGCCTATTTTTACGGGATAAAGAAATTAACTAAATTTTATCATTTGTTTCTTCCAAAGAAGTCTATCAAGCATCGTAATCTTAAATAATTATATTTTATAAAATGAAAAATATCCACATGCGGTTTATGCATTGCAAATAATTAGAGATGAGGTTAAGTTTAGTTTGAATACAAGGTTAAACAAGCAACATTAGATGCATGTTTTCAGAAAAGAAAATAGTTGTCAAATAAAATGTTAATTGAAGTCTATTACTACTATAACATTTCACTCATTTGACCAATTGTTATTTTGTACTTCGTTAGGTACTAAAGGATTCTTTAACCAATTATTATTTTACTCATTTTTACTGGTTCGAGTCGACACTGAAAAATATTATTTTTTAAATAAGGTTATTAATTTATCGATATGTTACCGTAGATAGTGATCAAAGAGACTTGTGAGACTATTGAAAACGAAGTAATTATCCATGAGCTAAAAACTGTATGGATACCATGAATTTGCTATTATTTGAAGAAAAGATTGACAAAATTTGTGATGCTTGTTGGGGTTTGATACACAATGAATTTCAGGTTATGATGTAAACGTTGGATTAAATTGTTACCAACAACCTAGTCTAAACACTCAACTCAAAAATAACGTGGGCCGTTGGAAGTAACTTAAGCAATTAATATTGCTCATGGCCCATATATATTACCCATTTGATGGCCTTGAATCTTAGCTCATCTAACCTTTTAGTTGATCCAACTAAAGCCTTAACTCATATATATATATATATATATATATATAGTGTTTTTGCCCTAGCCGTTTTGTGTCTAATTTGTGTTGTGAAAGGAGAAAAATGTGACTGCAATTTTTAGAGAGAGAGAAACCAACTGCTTTGAGTTCCAAAAATCGGTGTCTTCTTCCTTCAATTTTTGGTTTCTATCTTTTGTTCCTTTCATTATTTTTCTCATGCCTTTGTGGTTATAAATCATCACCATTATCTTGTACTTTGTGGATGAGATTGAGGAGCAACCGATATGAATATATTGGTCGCGAGTTGGAGCTGTTTAGATTGGTTGTTTGGTGTAGAAATATAATGTGAAACTAAGTCTGAAAAATATCGTTTTGACGACCCTTGGTGCAATCTTCCATGACAATCGGTATCAGAGCTTTAAGGTGGTAGATTTTGGATCGAAAAACTGACCAAAATCGAATAAAAAAAGCATCAGAAATGAAGCAGAAAAACAGATCGAAAAACTGTCAGAAAACTGCCTAAGAACTAAACCTATTTTCATAATTTTTGCCTGATCCAAAAGGAGTTTGGTGAAATGGAGATCATCGGCGTGACGTGCAAGTGGAGACGGTCTCAGCAATCAGGCACTTGTCACCGACTGCAGCGTACGATGGTCGGTGACCACGAGCATAGAGTGTGAGCAGTGCGTGAAGGACTTTCCGACGACTGTTTCTTCATGCAGTTTGTTTTTGACATTTTTCTTAACATTTGGTGTTGTTAGTTTTCTGTTTCAACTTATACAGTAAAGTCTGGATAATTGTGTTCTTTGTGTGTTAGGGATTCGATCATGGTTAAGTGATTCTTGTGATTGTTAGAGACTTAGGGCGAACAGTGGTAGTCCAATGTATTAAATTCACATCTATCGGTATTTACAGACATAGATTGGTCCTCTCTAGTATATTGGATTATCCCAATTTAAATTTCAGTATTAGCATGTTATCGTGTACGGTGACATAATGATTGAGGTTATCGTGTGGAGTAACGTTGTTTGTGCTTGAAATTTAGAAATTATTTGTTTTGTTTGAAGTGTTGATTTTGATCGCAAGTTGGTAATTACTTTTGTGTTTTAACTATTATTTAGTCACTGTGTGAGACCACATTGCGTGAAAATTTGAATTTTTGTTGACAAAATTTCATGTTGCATTAATTATTCTGTTAGAACACCCAAACTGACCCATTTGAATATTCCATTGATACTATGATCTTGAGTTACACGATATCTTGGGAATCTAGAACGGTGTATACTGCAGCCTTAGGATTACTTTATGTGATCTATTCGTACACTTTGGTTGTTCTGTTTTTTTTTTTTTTTTAATATCTTCACATTTTGAAGTTGGAGTTTTCAATGGGAAATGTAATTTTTCAATTTGGCAACAAAACATGAAAGGGATTTTTGTTCAATAAAAAATTTCAAAAGTCATAGATTACAAATTTTCTACAAATTTGATAGAAGCACAAAATGAAGAATATAATGAACTTGCTTACACTTCAATTATTTTACACTTATTTGACACTGTTTTGAAAAAAGTTGAAAAACTTGATTCTACAAAAAAACTTTGACAAATGTTAGAGAACTTCTATTTGCTTAAACCTACTCTTAATAAGTTGGACTCGTTTGAAAGATTTTTCAGTTTTAAATTGGATCATTCAAAGGATCTTTATGACAATCTGGATATTTTTAACAAACTTTTTCAAGATGTCATTAATTGTGATGAAAAGGTGTTTGAAACTTATAAGGCCATCAGTTTGCTTAATTTTATGCTTGATTCATATAGAGATGTTAACAATGCAATTAAGTATGGTATGGACAACTTAATACCTGAGATTGTCATAAATTCCATTAAGAGTAAAGAGATGGAGATTAAGTTTGAAAAATATGATAAGAGGAGTGGTAAGTTACATATGATGAAGAGTAGAATGAAGTTAAAGTAGATGAATTTGGATAGAACTCAAGAGAGTAGTGATTCGAGCAGTGATTCGAGTAGTGATGGTGGTAAGAAGAAGGATAAGGGATGGAACAAGTTCGGTGGTAAGCGGTGTTACACCTATGGTAAGTCTGAACACTTTGTGAGAGATTGTCTCAAGAAAAATAATAAGCAGAATGGTCAGATGAGAGGCAAGGGAAATGTGATTATAGGATCGAGTGATGACCCTAATGAGGTTTATTGAGTATAAACCAAGTTACTACATTTGCATCGGTGTGTAATCATTTCTGTATGTATGTGATTACTTAATTCTGTTACATGTTTATATTTACATTTCTATGTGTTTGATATGTGCTTTTGGTTGAAATTAAGTGCAATTTAATTACTTGGTGTAATTGGTTGCGTGTATAGTGGGTTAAGATGTATTAGCAGTGTGTTATATGTCTATTAGTGAGGTGGAGTATAAATGTCTAGGGATACATTGGTGGTTTGTACCGGGGATGCGGAGTGTGATATTTGGATCACGAGTGAAGAGGTAATTAAATATTCGAATCATTTATCAGTGAAGAGGCCCTGAATATGTGGAGTGTGAGAGATGCACTTTTATCACTTCTATTAGGTTGAGACTCATTATCGACTTAGGTTGGGAGAAGTGATATAGTGATAGAGGATTATCCTAAGGATTTAGGATCTATAGGGGTATACCGTTAGATATTAGTTGAGTGATCAATCTAATAAGTATGTAGGGCGATGAGGTGAGATTATATTCTTGATGTGTAAGTAACACGAAATAGAATATGATAAGTGTGGTGAGATCTTTTCGTGAGATTATTTATGCATTTGTTGCATACGTATTGGCCGCTTGATTGATTAATTTGGTATTAATCTATTTTTTTGTATAAACATGTCTTTTTTGAAAGGATGTGTTATTCTATATGATATATCTATTGTATGTTTATTTGCTCTTGATTGATTACTGTGATTATCTACTTCTATTTGGGTATTTGTTTGTGACCTTAACCCTAGTGAGTATATAGAGTAGGTATGTTATGTGTTTCAGGATCGAAAAACGAGGTAAGGTCTGTGATCCCAAATTTATTGGTTGTCTTAATTATGTAAGCGTTAACTTTGTGTTTTAACTGCTTGCAGGTTGATTGGGTATTAAGGTAGAGATTTGTTGGGTTTTAATACCCAATGAATCTCAGGGTATGATTTAAATATTAGATTAAATTGTTACCAACAATCAAGTCCAAAATCTCAATCCGAAAATAACGTAAGCCTTTGAAAGTAATTTAAACAATTAATGTTGTTCATAACCCATATATATTACATTTTGGACGACTTTAAATCTTAGTCCATTTAACCTTTTTGTTGGTCCAACTAAAACCTAACATAACCTATATATATATGGTGTTTTTTCCCTAACCATTTTATATGTAATTTGTGTTGTGAAATGAGAAAAACACTACTGCAATTTTTAGAGAGAAAAACCGGTTGCTTTGAGTTCCAAAAATTGGTGTCTTCTTCCCTCAATTTTTGGTCTCTATCTTGTATTCCTTCCGTTGTTTTTCTCGTGTCTTTTTAGCTACAAATCATCACTGTTATCTTGTCCTTTGTAGGTGAGATTGAGAATCAATCGAGGTGAATATATTGGTTGTGGGTTAGAGCTGTTTGGATTGATTGTTTGATAGAGAAATGTAACGTGAAAATGAGCCCGAAAAACGCGTTTTGACGACTCTTGGAGCAAGTTTTCGTGACACTTGTCAACTTCCACCATGGAATTTGCCTTGTTAATAGTATATTCATCCCATGAAGATACTTATTGCTCTTTTATTTTTCATTTTTAATTTATTCGAAGTACCGTCCAACATCTTCTTTTATATTTATACGTTTCTTATCATTATTAATAAATTGCTAGTTACAAAAGAAAACTTACAAAGAAACACTCCCAAATGAATTAAAACGAAAGAAAATGAGCTCTGAAAATTTTAGTCAAATATTGTGAATTATGTTTTAGTCAGGCTAGAAAATTAATTGATCTTATCTACAAATGATGGCTAGAAAAGGAAAAGAAATTGGCATAAAAATTGTATTGCCTTAGACTTGTTAGATACTATACAAATTTATAAGCTGAGGATAAAATAAAGCTTAAGCTAAAATAAACCAAATAGCACGTTACTTAGGTCATACTAAGAGTCCGTTTGACAAGAATTTTTATTTTGAAGGGAACTAATTTAGTTTTTATTTGAAAACTAATTTTTCGAAATAGCTTTCTATTTCAAAAGTTTTTTTTAGAGGAAGTCAAATTAAAATAACTTAATTTAAATGTTTTTCTAATTAGAAGAAACATTTTTATAAAATTAGCTAAACAGATCCAAAAATAATATTTAGATCGCAAAAGCTCCTTTTGGCTTTTCAAAAGTCATGAAAAACGAGGCCTAAAATTAATTAGTAGCATGAGTAAAATTGTAGATTCTTTTTTCTTCTCCTTTCACTATACTATTTACAGCTATTCAATTCTCACCTAGCAAATGTGACATAAGACTATTGTTCAGAAAATGGAGGTAAGAGATCATTAAAACAGCGAAGTTAATACAATTTTTAACTTAAGAGATCCTCTAGTGACTCCTTTGACTAGCGTGAGACTAAAATGATCATAATCCTAAGAAATGGACACGGGCTCATGGAATCGAAGAAAAAGGTGTCTGATTCGAATCGCATTCGTAAATCAGCGATTCGTAAATCGGCTATTGTATTTCAGTGTATTTGGGTAGAGTTTGAGCAGAAAATTTATCCACTACTTAATTAGATTGAAAGGGTGCAAATGATGCAAAATGTAAACATTAAGACCACATCAACAAATATAAGAGGGGATGTGGGCTATATTCATTCATTAATGATGGTTTCTATGTGAGAACGAATAAAGATTTCTCGGCGAACTTTAGATTCTAGAGTATATTAATTTCTATGTTACGTTGAGATAAACTTTTCATCAAGTTAATTTGAATTAATATAACTATATGTACTTTCTCAATATTCTATTTGAGACATATCATCATATGATGTGTTTTTTGTGACACAAATTAAATATCACCTTGTTAACGATATCTCCGGAAACCGGTTGGGATACAATCTAATCACGACATGTTATCAAAGTGAAGATTTTAATTTAGTTCTATACTCAAATATTTGTTTATTGACATTGATTCAATTTTCACTATCATACGACTATTAGGTTGGATTGTAAGGGTTGAAAAAAGACAATCATTCATTCTTGAAATCATTACGTAGGCTAACAAAAATTGTGATTTACTATGCCACAACACAAATCCCCTCACTCAACTAACCCCAAAATAAAATAAATTAAATTAAATTAAATTAAAAAAAAATTTTGTTGTAACATAAGAAACAAAATTAAGTAGATTGTAGATGCATGGTTGGTCTTTAACTATTGCACAGGAAGAACCTTAACCGAATAGATTCCAACTATATTAATTAATTTAATTAATTTTATATTCAAGCTTTAAAATTAATTTATAATTAAATATCTAGAGCCAAAGGAGCCTACAATTAACCCATTAGATTCCAACTATATTGTTTAATTAATTAATAATTAAACATCTTGAGCCAAATGAGCTTACTAAGTCAAACAATTAATTAACCAAATGAATAATGTTATATAACTCCACTCAGGGGCGAATCCAGCATTTTGGTTCAGCTAGGGCAGAGACCATTGATCGGTGACTGATGA
>CAIGRP010115423.1:0-15335 GCA_903798385.1 Fraxinus cuspidata | reverse complement strand
CTGGACCGTCGATCGTGAAATGATGAAATCCAATGGCTAGACAGATCAGACCAAGTGATGCACCATTTCATGAAATGTCACACACTCATTCAATGAGATACTTCAATATCTATAAATAGGATTCCAGATTCGTTTTTCAACACACCAAATTAATTAAAATTCAATTGATTTCTAAATTCATTCTCTCTCTCTCCAAATTCTCTCTCTAAATTTGCACGTATGCATCATCGTGAGGAGCTGTGGAGCCTTAAATTGGTGAATGAGCATGATGAAAGGACACTACATTTCATGGTTTAATTCGGGCCGTCAAATCGTGAAATGTTGAGATCCAATGGTTTAGACAGATCAGACCAAGTGATGCACAATTTCATGAAATGTCACACAGTCATTTAATGAGATACTTCAATATCTATAAATAGGGACCCATAGATTCATTTTTCAATACACCAAATCAATTAAAATTCAATTATTTCTAAATTCATTTTCTCTCTCTCTCTCTCTCCAAATTCTTTTATATAAATTCGTGATTATTCCGTTCGAGTACAATCATACTTTGGTTCGACCGTTAAGGTTGGTATTGTACAATATCGACTTTGGAATAAGCGTTGTATCTTGGGAGACAGACGCCCATACTCCAGTTTGCACTTTATTGGAGGACGAAATCTGTCTTAAAGAGATTTGTTTTGGCATACATCGCTTCATCTACTACATTTAATTTTCTGATTCATTTTATTTGTTGTATTCTTTCTATTAGGATAGTCGTATTTTCGACAACAAAACAAACACCAACCAATCTACATTCTACATAAGGCTGGAAGATTTTATTTACGAAGATTCACCAAACACTCAACTCAGTCATAGTTTCTCACAAATTGTCTTTTGGACTTATCATCCATTTCTGCAAGAATAATACTATGTAGCACGATTCTACATGGAAGTAGGGTCTACCGATTAATTGTCGCAGTGAATACACCCCAACTTTATTGGACAAGTAATTAGCGGTTTTCTCTGTTACCTATATCTAGATAAGTGTTGCATAATATATGTGAAAGTTTTTATATGTATCTTTAAGATCGAATGTGAAATTTTGTTTACTCATGCCCTTTATTACGAGCTTTTACACATACTTCTAGAGCTACTCGATTAGCTACGGCACTTGGCACATTACTCCAACGGTTCCCAAACATTTGGCGATCTCAAATGTATATAACTGATTTAACTTCCCTCAACTTAGATTCTGCTCACAAATCCTATAGCTAGTTCTAACTTCTAACAGAACATTCGTCAATGATCAACAATGAATTACTGACGTATTAGACGAGACTAGACAAAATTACGTGATAAATTTAATAATCTATTGCAGATGAACTAGGTTTACACGAGGAATCAAATAGCTGCAGCAAATCTCCAATAATTCTTTCTGAGTACTAATAGTATTTTTATTGCAAACCCAAGTTGAATCTAAAAAGGATCCTACTCTACAAACTACTCTAAGATACACATATTAAAAGAAGCTTCTTCTCAAAGAAGGACTTCAAATGCCATAACTGAGTCCCGCCGCAGACAAGGAAATGGAAAGCAATAGAAAACTCAGAGTTGACATTTTCTAGTATGTTGATTTGCTAAGCTCCTGAATTTCTTCTTTCCTTGAGCAATCTTATCATACATCTAGAGAATTGACTCGAGTTAGAAGGATTTGCTAACTCACCTCTCACGAAGATAAAACATCTCGTCGTGAATGTATAGAACAGTTTCGTACATTTTCTTCAGCTCTAAATCCATTAACTGGTGAGAAGCAAGATACAATCAAAAATAAAAAAAATAAAATAAAATAAAATTATGTAGCTAGATGATCATACATTTTGAATGATACGGGAGTTCTTAAAAAACCACAAGGTTAGTAGAAAAACATCAAATGTAACATCTGGAACTTGAAAAATTAAATAAGATAACAATGAATCATTTATAAGGTTATAGACAACAAGAACCTTCTCTTACAAATGGTTCACAATTTCGAAGCAAATACTCTCATTTGATCTATTGGAAAGTTAAAAATGAAATCAAAACTAATTTAGGTGAGCGAGCGACACAACTCTCTTTAAATATTTTAGCAAATAGTCTTGTAACTTCACGAGGAGGGGGGGGGGGGTGCATTCTCACCATGACCAGGCTCGGATCACTCTTTACTAAAAAAATATCGATCTTATTCTACCTCTCACTTTTAACACGTTCTACTACATCGCTACACGAATTAAAACTTCTTTCGAAACACACAAGATATGCTATAATTACTAAAAATGTGGTTCTCAAAATCTATCACCTACGCTTATTGGATTATGTCCTCATTTTTTCTAATTTTATCCATTCTTGCCCAAACATGCATCTTAAAATTATCAATTTCGAAAGATTCATTTATTGGACTTTTGGTCCCTTAATATCCCAGCATTTAATGATACAAAGTATAGTTGGTCTAATTTCATTTTAACTTCATGGTATTTATTGATTACATAGAATCTCTTTATCATTTTTCCGGTCTTGTCCAAGCCACGCTCATCTTCTTCTTCATTATCTACTCCTCTGAAGTCATCATTCTTTATTCATAATGTAACAAAAATATCTAAATTAGTCACTCTTTAGGACAACTTGATACTCTATAGTACAAAAGAACAAGAATAAACAGAAATCACGAGAATTTGGAAGAATATTGAGCGCTTACTCCTATAGAACCTTTCTTCGCGACATTTTTTCAATCCTTGGCGTCTATTGCGGAAATCAATAAGCATTGCCATACACCAACGACAAAAATAGGCATAAAAAGTTAAAACCATACCATTTCACCAACCACGAGGGCAAAAGAATACATAGAAGAATGTAAAGAAAGAAAGTAGAACTCGGAAAAGATTAGACATAGTATCTATTTAGTTAGGCTCGAATAACTCTAGATTGTATATATAACCCTATTTTGGTCTGATCCAAATAATTTTCGATTTTAAAATGAATTGAATCATAAACTATTAACTACCCCAACATATTGTGAGAATTCGATAAAGGGTGTTCCTCATTAAGGTTAACAACGTGGTACTTTGCAAGTGTCAGTTGAGTTTATTAGATAAATTAGTACATGAATTATATTATATTAATAAAAAATAAGTACATGCAAAGATGATAAAATTACGACTTACAAGTGCAAAATATAAAATATAATTTTGAGTTATCGAAATCAAGATTCGTGTACAAAATATCAACTTAGTGAAATGTAGAAATTAGAAAGATGGGAATAAAATGAAGTATGCAAATGCAATTATCCTTAAAATAAAATCGAACTGGATCGACTAGACCGGTTCCATAGCAAGAATTCTGAAATTAAAACAAGAAAAATACAATATGCTTGATGTTTTTTTATTCTTTTATTTTATTTTATTTTTTTCTAGTAAGCTGAGTGGATGTATAATTGATGGAGGTGTGTTTAGATTAGGAATATAGTGTTTCACGGAAGATGGGATTTTGAAACTGAAAGAAAGAGATTAAAAGAAAGTGGAGTCGAGTGTGACGTGTCCTATTCCACATAGGATTCATTTTGAAATGACTCCAGTTTGAGGTGGTACTATTGTTTTTGATATGACTCGATTTTCAGGTGGTGGTTTTTTTCAACACATCAAACCAAGCATAACCTACTAAAGAGATTCGAACTGTGTTTGATTTAAGTTTCAAATTTCTTTTTGTCATTTCTTTTTATCTACTTTTTAAATATATGTCTTGCAAAATTGAGGATTTTTTTCTCGATATTAAAAAAACCTTTTAAGTAAGAAATTTTTAACTAGGGACTAGATTTGATTTCAGTTCAACCTTGAAGAAGCTTTTTAAAAAGCCTTGCTCTCGCATTCAGTCAATATCCAAATGAGGGGTAAAATTTTGAAACTAATCGAGCCATATCCAGTGACGTTCAAAGTACATAAATAAACTTTTTAATGTTGAAAAAGCAAAATGTATTTTTTTGAAGATTTTGTGGTCAAAAAATAAGAAAAGAATTTGAATTTGCGTGCAAAATTATTTTATTGAGAAAATGTATGATTAAAAATGAATTAAAAAAGTTTTAAAGAATGAAGTTCAAATATGAACTAAATATATTAGGCCTGAATTCGATTCAATTAAAATAGCAATGATCACTTATCTTTAAATTCATATAAGAATAAGATTAAATTCGCGGCTAATTATATTATCGCCGCAGTTTTTAACACGCTCCATATTTAAATTGCAATGGAGGTCTTCAATTTTTTATTTTTTATCATTTATACACTTATATCTTAACCTTTTTTTTTTTTGCTAACATGTATTGAAATTAGGGACAATTATTTTGTGAAACTTTTATTTTGTTATTCATTTATACTATTTAAAAATAGATAAGCATTTTAATAAATTTTATGTACGAAAACCTTCATTACATACAAGATGTAAAAATTAAGAGAATGTTTTAAGGATAAAACTGTAATGGAAAAAAGGTTAGAGGTATAAGTTCACACCACGAATGGAATATTCTGGAGCTAAAATAGAATGAGATCACAAAATAAAATTAACTTAACATTTGTAGGTCGATAAACACAATTATTAAAACTATTAACCAATTGCAAAAGAATAATTAAAAAGAATAATGTTATTCGCAATAAAGACTATCGATAACTTTCTTACGTAGCATATATGTGACAATTTATAATTTGGTACATTAATGTGATAATTTGTTATTAACTTGTGTATCAAATTACAAATCAGCATGTATACACTACGAAAAAAGACTACAAGAAATAGCCTCACTCAATAAAAAAATTCCCCTCTCCCCCTCACTCGCTCACACACTTTCCTCTTCTATCATTTTGCCACCGTTTCCACTCCAACACCAAATCAAGAATAGTATTTTATTTTTTCCCCGAGAAAAAGAGAAACTTTTTTATTGATAATCGATGTTTTTTCAATTTGATAAATTATAATACTGGGAAAGTTGCTCCTCATTTAATTTCTAGTAATTTCCCTCGTGAAATTCACCGCTCTCTCACCCACTTCTCTCCCTAGATTTCCCTTGGTTCCTGTCTCTCAGGTACCCCAATTCTTTAAGTAGCCGAAATTTCCAGTTTTTCAAAAATTTCTTACACTCAAATCACTCAATCTGAGCAAAAATCTCAATATTTAATGAACCCACAAAATACTTGTGTACTTATACGTAATATAAATGCGTATGTATGCATATTACACATATAGGTTGTAAATAATCAAGATAAATTCTTGGGGTGGGATTTGGAATGATTAGTTGGAGGTGGAGATGAGGGTTGGGGAAAAATTGCCACCATTGCAGGGGCAGATGATACAGAGGACAAGAAGGCTACAAGTTTGGTTCATTAGGGTTTGTTCTGGCATTTTAGTGTGGGCATGTTTGCTTCAGCTTGTCTCCGTTGGGGAGCTGTGGCACCCCCGCTTGCTTACCGGATTAGCTGGCTCCACGAGAATGTGGGTTCGTGCTGAAGACCCGTTGCCTTCTTCGCCCCCACCCCTTGTTCTAGCCAGTGAGTAACAACCTTTAGCTCTAATTGCTCTTGCGATATGTTTAGTGGGCACTAGAAAGGATTAAATAGCATTGACTTGTGTAAAGGAACGAAAAGAAGCAAAAATCTTGGTAGTTATACTTTACAATCCTCTCTGGTACTATTTACTTAACATGCACTTGTTTATAAGATGGTACATGGTTGACTACTTGGTGCTAGTTGTGATTGTGGATTTCTATCTTAGGAGCATTTTCTTTCTAGGCGATCTTTTTATGTTTTGAGTTGTTGAAGGATATTTGGAATGTAGAGTAATCGTCCTGAGTAAAGACTTCAAAAAGTAGGTGAAGCTAATGATAACCCCATTGTGCTATACTGAGTGCTCTTTTAATTTCCTTTGAGGTGGTTGGAGATTATATTTATACCAGTTCGAGTTCTACATTAGGTAGAAAGTCAAGACTATATGATTTTCAGTTCAAATGATTCTCGAATGTGGGTAAGTTATTTAGTTTCAGCAAAATTTAAGTGTTTTATAGTAACAAGGAAAAAGTGTCGAATTATGTCTGTTTCCTAACATCATTAATAAAATGTGATTGCATGTTTGATATGACTGGTGTTTGTAGTCCAATTAGTGATGTGAAAATTGATGCATTTCGATTTTATGTTGTCTACGAGCCTATAACTTCTTACCTCAACTGGATAAGGTTGTAAAACAGACTTGGATTAGGGAATTTTATAGAATTCTCACCTATCATTATTTCTAGCATTTGTGAAGCCATGACCCAGGATTAGCATTTACAGTGGCCATCCGTCATTTATGGAAAGGATTCAATTTTATTGTTATGTATAGAACAAAATTACACATGGTCAATTGTCAATATAACAAGGTTCTTCAGTGAAACACTTGTATTACGTTAAAAAGGAATGATAATTTAAAATATAGTGCAGTGCATCCTTATTTTTGTTCTCGTTTCCCTCACAAGGCTCAGATCTTAAGTTAGTTGTTGGATATATTTGGTTTGGTATCTTGAAGTGCAATTTCGGATATGGAGGACTAACTAGGTGAGCTAGGGAAAGTGAAGTATAAAGAAAAGTTAAATAATAGTGATTTTTCTGAATTTGTCTTACTAAAGTAAAAGTATTCTTCAAAAGTTCTTGAAAACAGTTCGATATTATGGAAAATGAAAATAAAATGAGTTATTTTCACATTTTCTTCTGTGATTATACTTGTGAAGTCTTCTCATTCAAGTTTCCCTCAGCAAACATATATAAGAAAAGTTGAGAGATAAACATATCATCTTGTAAGAAGTTACCATTGAAAAACGACTCACTATTTTTAAAATAAACAAAAGAAATCATGTCAGCTATTGAAAAGCCTTAGAATTATTTTTCTGTCTTCTTTTGGATGCATTACACGCATAAGATAGCATCGCATTGAAAAGAATTTGTGACTGTACTTTCTTGAACACCATTATGTTTTGCAGGGGAATACACAAGTAATGGTTTTCTCAAGGTCTCTTGCAACGGTGGCTTGAATCAAATGCGTGCTGCGGTTTGTATTTATTTATTTCCTTATCCCTGTGTGAACTAATCATGTCTATGTTCACTCTGACTAATTTAGCTACCTACTTTTTAGATTTGTGACATGGTGACAATTGCTCGGCTTTTAAATCTTACTTTGGTCATTCCAGAGCTTGATAAGACTTCTTTCTGGGCTGATCATAGGTATATATTGCTATGGAGAAGTATTCTGTGTGCATGTATTTGTACTTACGCATATATAAATCTACATAGTCAAAAGTTGAGTTGTTTTTGGAATGCAGCAATTTTGGGGATATTTTTGATTTGAGACATTTCATTGATTCATTAAGAGATGAGGTTCGTATTATTAAAAGGTTGCCAAAGAGGTTTAGCCAGAGATATCATTATCAACCACTTGTAATGCCTCCTGTTAGCTGGTCAAATGAGAAATACTACTTACAACAGGTTTGTGTGCATTTTTTTTTTTTTTAGATTGTCGTATCGTGTACACAAGCATCTTGTGCATTCATTGATGATTTCATAGGCAATGAATATTGTTGCTATAACTTTTTATGCTGATGATAGAGGTTGTGACATGCATCAGAAATTAGACTATTTTGTTTAAAACCAAATCAACAAGAAAGATTCTCAGGTTCTTAGAAATTCAATAGGAATGAGTGCTTTTCTGTAGTTCAACAACATAATTTCAGAGAGCTGACAATGGAGTTCATCTGTTGCTAATAAAAAAGAGTTCTTCAAAGTTTTTACAAAGTGAAGAGAATATTTCAACAATTGCTGTTTTAGGAGATTTATCTGATCCTGTTATGCTAGTCTTGGGTAAGCCTTCGTACTAGATACAGTTGGTAATTCTTTTCTGATGCTTCAGAGTTGATTTTGCAGATTCTGCCTCTCTTCAGCAAGCATAGGGTGATTCACTTCAATAAAACAGATGCAAGACTGGCAAACAATGGGATCCCTATTGAACTTCAGAGACTCAGATGTCGTGTCAATTTCCTGGCACTAAAATTTACACATGAGATTGAGGCTCTGGGAAACAAGTTGGTTCGTATTATTCAAGAGAAGGGTCCATATTTAGCATTGCATCTAAGATATGAAATGGACATGTTAGCTTTCTCAGGCTGTACTCGTGGTTGCACTGAAGAGGAAGCTGAGGAACTCAAACGGTTAAGGTAATTGATTGATGAAATTGAATCATCATTAAAAATGGATTTGCTCGGATCATTTTATTTTATTTTTATTCCTTCATCATGACAATATCAGGTTGTTTTTGCATCTCTCTATTGATATCAGTAAGTCCACGCATGTGAATGTGTTCACGGACGTAAAAGATAGATTCTTTTAAGTTACTCAAATTTAAATTTTTTTCTGTAGTTAATGGATGTTATTGAAATTTTTTATGGTACGGATGAAATGTTGGATATGAAATATGAAGAGTTACCCACGTTAACTCTAGATGAATGAAACGCACGCGCGCACAGCCATTTTTTTTTCCCTTTTCTTGCTTCCTGTGATGCTCAGAAAATAGTAACTCTACTTAAGAGAGACCCGTCAAACCAGCATTAAGGTTAACAAGATTCCAAGTCCAATGAGTCTACTTACATAAACCATAATATTGGATCTTTTGACTTATCTATGTTACTTTTTTTAAATGAAACACTTATTGAATTTTAATATTCAAAAGCAAATGTACTTGTGAAGTATATCTATGTAATTGCATGATCTGATACATGGAGGTTGCTACTTTGTTCTGAAATGAGCGCAACCTGCAATTATCTTAAGCGTTATAGAACAGTTGCCAATTTTGAAGCTGAAACTTCATTAGGTTTTCTAAGCACCCCTTATTTATCTGCCAGTCATTTGTAATATTAAGTAAATATTAATCTGAACAATATCATTTTGGGCAAACAATCTAAGAAGAATGTTTTAACTATTTATTATAAATTGCTTAAAATTCAACTACGTAATTTACTCAGGAACAGAGCAACAATAATAAAGACAGTTGATTGCAATGATGATGCTCAAATATATTGATTTTTCTATTCTATATTTTGCAATGCTACAGTTTCATCTTTACCACTTTTGTCCTGCTGAAGGAAGCTGTTTAGTTTTCTTGCTTACATATTTCCTTTTACATTTCTTGACTTTGTTGTTAGTTCAGGTATGCATTCCCTTGGTGGAGGGAGAAAGAGATAGTATCAGAAGAGAGGAGATCTCAAGGCTTATGTCCTCTTACCCCAGAGGAAACGGCTTTGATTCTGCAAGCATTGGGTTTTGTTAACACCACACAGATCTATATTGCATCGGGTGAAATCTTCGGCAGTGAACGGAGACTTGCAGCTCTAAGGGCCACCTTCCCAAGGATTGTGAGTGCTGCAACTTCATCCTTCTTTCTTCCTTCCCTTCCTTTATAATATCGGGTTTGGAGGAAATCATTTAGCAGGAGGTGATCAATGTTTTTCATATCTTGTGCAAGTATGTTTCTGGGGAACAGAATACCTTTTATCCGGCTTCTTGGATAAAAGGGTGCAATAGGTAAACCACCTGACCCGTGGTTAGTTGCTTTATGGGAAATGAGTAGTTTATTTATCTTTAAATTCGTATTCCAGCATATTCACCTGGAACTCGTAGTAAGCTAGTCAGGGGCATGGCTGGACTATGGAGCTACCTTACGTCGAGTATGCCACTTTATCTGGTTGACTTTGCATAGTGAAATGATGGGCAATACAAAATGGGAAACGCTGTAGATGACAGATTTTGCATAGGATTTTTTAAATGCCCCGTCAACCTGTTAAAATCGATGGTTATTTACTCTTTTTGTACCACAGTTTCTCTAAATGTCATTGTCGTTGTGTTAGGTGAAAAAGGAAATGCTGCTAGGTCCAGAAGATATACGGCTGTTCCGGAATCATTCATCGCAAATGGCGGCCCTGGATTTTATGGTTTCTGTTGCCAGTAATACTTTTATTCCAACTTATGATGGGAACATGGCAAGAGTCGTGGAAGGTCATCGTAGGTATTATATACAAATGTTTATATGGCATATTTTCTTATCTATATCGATTGACTAGCCAATATTTGGTTGATATTTCTGATTCAATTTGTTCCAGATATCTTGGATTCAAAAAAACCATCCGTTTAGATCGGAAAAGGCTTGTAGAATTGTTGGATTTACATCAGAATGGGACACTTTCCTGGGATGAGTTTTCAGCTGCGGTACGACTGGCACATGAGAGAAAAATGGGACAGCCAGCTCATCGTAGGATTGCTGACAAGCCTAAAGAAGAAGATTATTTCTACGCAAATCCTCGGGAGTGCTTCTGCAAGAGCACAAGTTGTGACGACTTACTAGGCCCTGGTAATAAGACTATAATAGAGCCTGATATGACCCCAAAAACGGGGTTTAAAATAGACGTTTAGTTTCCACATCTCAAGAGATAGATTCAAAGACACAGTGATGAAGCGAAAGAATTCATGCTACGTCGAAAAGCCAAGGCTTGGATAGACAGCTAGATGTGGTCGAAAAGCTTCGCAGGAAACCCCAAAATTTCATCTGAAGTTGGAACACATGAATACGTGATCTTCACAGGAATGTTCTGTACGAAACAGCTGGAAAACAAATGAAAGATACGTGGAAACTCGACTAAGAAGTTCCCTTTTTTTGCCATTTAATGTCTTCATTCATTTCTGTTCGTATGTATTTGTGTTCTGCTGTTTGAAGCTTTTTTTCTGTATTATCACTTGATATCACAATTATTTATAAGGAAATTTCTTCATTGTTTCTACCACGAAAAGCTGTTAGATTTGTGTCAAGATTTAACCTTATCCAATTGTAAAAAGTTTACATTAGGAGTGGGCGCGATTTGGTTCAGTCAGATTTTAAAAAGAACCGAACTGAATATCAATGGAAATTTTAGAAATGAAACCATTGATTCCATATCCAACTATAGAACCGGATCGAAACTGAACCAACAAGTTCTGATTCGATTCGGTTCAGTCCGATCCGGTTATTAATATTTAAAAAAATTATAAAAATAAAGTATGAAACTACTTATAAAATTAAAATAGATAAAAATAGAGTATGAAATCACTTATTATTCTTGTAATCTAGCAATATTAAAAAAAAATTAATTAAACAAGACAATAAACAAACGTTCATTCAGAAACTCAAGATCAACTCATAAAGGAGAAAAAAGAATAAACTAAGAACACGTCATAAATGATAAAATCTCAATCGAAAATTAATTCTTACAAAAATTCATATAACAACAATTTAATTATTTTTAGTAATCCTCAAGGGTCTTGATTCTTGATGTTCGATCACTTTGAAAACAACGAGAAATTTGAACTCTTATGACATATTGAACTAAAAATATGTATATTATGTCTATTGTGTTACATTAAAATTATGAATTTGTAAAGTATTTATAAAATTATTTAGATTTTAATTTTGATTACCCATTAAAGGAAAGAAGAAGCGTATGGAAAATAAAATTTTAACATGAGATAATTTTGAGATCTAATGTTCAAAAATTTAGTGCATCTTAATATAAGTAAAAAGAGAAATTTGAGAAAATCGAATTTACTATTGGTTCTCAAGGTAATACCGAGAACCGGATCGGAATCAATCGATTCTCGACGTACAGTCCCAAAATGGACCCATTTAGTAGAAGAGCCGGACCGAACCGACCGGTTCTATCTAGTTGTGGTCCGATTCCAGGAAAAAATGCCCACCCCTAATTTACATGATGAAAGAATAATTCCAGTCTAACTTGAGGGAAATGGTTGAATTTCAGTCTTTTAGTGGAATTGATATTCATTCCTCGTTTCAACAGGATTTGTGAATTTGATTCACCTCCAGGGCTGGTGCTCAAGTTAAACGAGTATGGGCAAGAGGAGTGGAAGCTTTTGCGGTTGTGGAATATACTTTCCCTGATCATATCTAAACAAGATATAAATGCTAAGTTATGGACGGGCATAGATTTCTAATCAACCCATGTGTAATTTGCTTTGAAGCTTGTACTGGGGGCAGTTTTGTTATAGAACAGTCATGTGATTCATGTTGAAGTATATACTCAAGTGACATCCTTCCATTTTAGCATATGAAAGGATAAATATAGTGCAATCTAATGTAACAGCTGTAGGTGTAGTTTTTGCTCAATAGCCCAGTTCTTTTTCAATTGTGAAGAAACACGATTTTTATATGAAAGGATGGCATGGCCAATCTACAAAGGACAAGGGCCGATGGATTGCTCACCTGACCTATCAAGTATGGCTAATTTCGAGGGTCCCACATTTGTGGGGTTGTCCATGTAGGTCACAGTGAGTAACAAAGTGTCTTGTGATATTTGATTGGATGCATACACATCTTAATCCATTTTTCGACCATGAAGTAAGACCAAGCTCATGACTAGGTATTTTAGGTTAGAACAAGATATAAAATTCCCCCTTTCATATTTTCAAATATCCCAATGATTTATTCATTTGTTGAAAAATTAACTTTGAATTTAGTTAAGCTAGATCTATATCCAAGGTTGGACAATAGGAGTTAAAAACTTCTCGAACATGTTTGGTATAATGGATAAGATGTTCCATTACGAGTACATAACATACCTCAATTAGACTTGAGAAAGAAATTAGTCTTCAAGAGACCTTTCACCCTTTGTGATCATGAGAAAAAATGGTCTTCGAGAGACATTTCACCTTTTGTGATCATGCTCCAATTATAATTGCCCTTTTTATCTTTATGTTATGCAAAAGAAATACGAACATTTGCCAAGTCATTCATAGCCACGGGCATTCATAGCCATGGAAATCCAGTTATCAAAATTTACGATTTACAAAGAATGAGTGACCTTATCAAATCGAATATTGACATTATGAAGCTTTCAATGTGAAATCATGGGTGAATAAGAAAATTAAAGAACCTCCCAAGTACGAGTTTCTCAATACTGGGTTCTCGAATGACAAACTAATCTCTTTAAGCATAGAAGTTCGGAAATATTCCACAACCTGCAATTACCATCTGTCATGAAAACTGTTGGGTTTTTTGATACCCAATAAATCCGGGCGATAATGTAAAATCGGTATTGGATAAGTATTGTATCGACCCCTAAGATTGATGACCCGACACTAAAACTATTTGGGGCCATTGGAAGCAGTCTAATTAATTTGAGTTGCTCGTGGCCCGGTTCCTCATTTAGTGGATGGCTTATTTGACCCACTTACTATCTTCTTGATGGGATGGCCATTACTGTACCCTAAGTGATCCTATATATTTCCCTCATTCACGGCTTTGTCATTTGAAGAGTGTTTTTGCCCCTTTGTTTGAGAAAGAGACACGGTTGCTTCCATTTGTACTTTGTACTTCCGGCTAGTAATTGTCTTGTTCATCTTCTCGTTGCTCCCCAGCCTTTGTGGCTCTGACTTTGGGGTACAAAAAAAATCTTTCCTTTGTGTCCTAAGTGGGTACAATTGAAAGCAACCGAAGAGAGGAATAGTTTGAAGGTTTTGGGTCAATTAATTGGGTGTTGATTTGGTTGGTAAATTGAGCTCGGTTCTTGGTATTCGGAGATCATTGTTCAACAATTGGTATCAAATCATAGTTGGTGGTGGATTGGGCTCCAAAAATCGACAAATCGCCCAGAAATCGAAGCAGAAAATTTGCCCATTTTTCAATTTTTGACCGGACTTGCAAATGTGATTTCCAGCCAAACCAGTGGCCAGTTGGACGAACGAAGACCACTGGTGGACTATGCAGGTGGAGGCACTCTGCATGATTGGCGTGTGGAGGTGACGGTCGCCGGCAGCAGTGTATGGCAGTTCCGGCGAGGCGCGTGCGGGCTCCTCCGGTGAAATTTCCTTTAGGTAGTTTTATCCTAACATTTTTTCTAAGGTGTTTGTGGTGTTCGTTTTTTTGTTTCAGGTGATACGATCGAATCTGGACGATTTTGCCCTGTTGCATTCTATTGAAGGTTTTGGATCAATTAATTGGGTGTTGATTTGGTTGGTAAACTAATCCAGGTTCTTGGTATTTGGAGATCATTGTTCAACAATTGGTATCAGAGCATAGTTGGTGGTGGATTGGGCTCAAGAAATCGCCTAGCGTTGTAGCAGAAATCGAAACAGAAAATTTGTCCATTTTTTAATTTTTGACCGAACCCGCAAACGTGGTTTCTAGCCAAACCAGTGGTCGGTTGGACGAACGGAGACCACTGGTGGACTGTACAGGCGAAGACGCTCCTGCCTGTCCGACGTGTGGGGGTGACGGCCGACGGCGGCGGCATGTGCAAGTTTTGGCGGGCGTGTGGCAACTCGTGTGGGCTCCTCCGGCGAAATTTCCTTTAGGCAGTTTTATCCTAACATTTTTTTAACGTATTTGTGGTGATAGTTTTTTGTTTCAGGTAATACGGTAGAATCTGGACGATTTTGCCCCAGCTTGTTCGGGATTCAGTTTTGCATTCTATCGGTTACTGCAAACTTTAGGGTGAATAATGGTGGCCCTAAAGTGTTAAAATTATATTCCTCGAAATTTACGAACTCAGATAGGTCCGCTCTAGTAAATTGGCTAATCTTGTTTAAACTTCATTATTAGCGCGTCATCGTGTGGGGTAACATTAGAATTGGAGTTACCGTAAAGGGGTAACCGTTGCTTGTGGTAGAAATTTAGGAACTATTTACTTTATTTGAAGTGTTGTTTTAATTGCAAGTTGATAATTTCTTCTGTGTTTAATTGCATGAGAATTTTGAATTTTTGTTGATATGCCCTTGTGTTATATTGGCTATTCCGACAGAACACCTATACTTGACCCGTTTGAATATTATCTTGATCTGAGATCTTGATTATCATAAAACTCTAGGAATCTAGAATGGGGTATATTTTTGTTTTAAGATTACTTTGGGTGACTTATTTGTGCATTTTTGGATTGTTCTGTTTTTTAATATGTCTTCACATTTCGAAATTGAAATTTCCAATGGAAAATGAGACTTTTAAATTTGGCAACAAAATATGAAGGGAATTTTGGTTCAACAAAAACTTTCAAAGGCCATAGATGACAAATTTCCTTCAAATTTAAAAGACACTTAAAAAGAAGAATATGATGAACTTGTTTACACTTCAATTATTTTACACATATCCGGCACCGTTTTGAGAAAAGTTGAAAAAATTGATTCCACTAAAGAACTTTGGCAAAAGTTAGAGGACTTATATTTACTTAAGTCTACATTTAATAAGTTGTACTTGATTGAAAGATTTTTCAGTTTTAAAAT
>CAIGRP010115420.1:0-10867 GCA_903798385.1 Fraxinus cuspidata | reverse complement strand
GAGTTGTGATCAATGACCCGTTTCCAATCGAATTAGACTATCAATTCGCCAAAAACGGACAAGTTCGAATTTATCATGAAATTATTATTTTGCCTTGTAATCCCACTTCATCATAAATTCTAACTCCTTACGCACTTCATCACCAAGAAAAAAAAAAGATTTTCTAGCCCGAGAATCAAACTTGGTTCTGCCTTGGGAAATAGTCAAAGCAAACACAAGCAACTAAAAACTTTCACGTGACTATAGGTCAATTTTCTATCGAAAAGCAAGTCAAATGGGTTTTATTTGACATCACAGGAGAAGGGATTCTATCGATGATGTAAGCGGTAGTTAAAATGCATTCATTCCAAAACCTCATAGGAAGTGAAGCTTGGAACCTAAGTTCTCTGGCAATGTTCAAAAGATGTTGGCGCTTACGTTCAACAATAACATTTTGCTGTGGTGTTTCCACACGGCTAGTTTGATGTAAAATCACATTTTTATTGAAAAATCTGTCATTTTAAATTCTGTCCCATTATCACTTCTTAACACTTTTACAAAAGGTTTCTATACAGTGGCGAGTTTCAGTTTTTGTTTTTAGTAGATAGACCCAAGTACTTCGAAGAAAAATGATCCGCAATAGTAAGGAAGTACTTGGATCCATTATGTGCAGCACTTAACAAGGCCCCCATATATCACAAGAAATAAGTTGAAAGATTCTAGTGCTTGTATATGTGCTGGTAGGGAAAGGAAGATGGTGTTGTTTAGCCATGGGACAAATGCAGCAAGGACTTTCATTAACATCAGTAGCAGCAAGGACTTACAATAGGATCATTGATCAAAGATATCCTAGACAAAGGTGTATGGCCAAGTCTATAATGCCAGAGTTCTACAAAAGAACTACTATCAAGTACAGAAGTGGAAACAAAGGTATTTTTATTCAAAAGCTTGGAGAAGTTGTCAACAAGAGCTTCGGGAGACACTTCAACATGCTGCAGTTGAAAGAATCCCTGCTTCACTTCACCCTTCTCAATCGTCGTCCAAGACAAAAGGCCCGGGAGGAAATGATAAGTATATTTTAGGGCCTAAAATATCGATATTGGTAGTTATTTCGATAAAATATATCCTAAATTGTTTTATTNCCCCTCCATGCGTCCCTGCCTTAGGAAAGACGATGATCCTAACCACAAATCATTTTACCTACTGATAAGTGAATGTTATACACTTATTTGTGGTCTAAAATAGTAATATTTGATAGTTCTTCTGACAATATATCTTAAATTGTTGTATTTTATGTTATAAAGGTAAAACTCAATGATTGAATGAAGAATCGAAAGAAAGATGCGAAAGTTGGTGAAATGGGTAAAATCCAAAGTTTGAGGACCAATTTGTAATTATTCAATAGTTGATTCGGACACAAGAAAATACTTTGAAAATTGTTAGGAGACAATTGGATGGAATTAGAACTCAAAAAGAAATGGAATATGATCAAAATATTATCAAAATCAATTTCCAATCGCACAAGTTATATTCCAGATTTTTAGTCGAAGGTTGAGACCCATTGTTGGCACAGTAAACGTCCGAATAGAAGAATTATTTTTTCTAGAAATGTTTTAGCCCATTTAATTAGCTTTTCAACTCACTTTGAATTGTCTCAATTGGATATCATGAAAGAAAGTTATGGCCAAAATATTAACTGATATGAAGAGACAAAAAAATTCGCGCGTGAAGGCAACATTCCTTATTCGATTGGAACTCTTTTGGAAACCAATTTGGACGTGATTTTCAAAAAACAATTATACTCTCACAAGTACCTAACAACAGAATATATATTAGAGACCTCTCATATATATCTCATACTCCAATATTCATCGATTATTATCATCAATGGAGAAAAATCCATAGTTTTGTGAGAGAATTGACGGGGGCTTGCAAGAATTCAATCAATTGAAGATTCAAACTTAATTTTTGGACAAAGAAGAGAATGCGTAAGTGGAGATTTATCAAGAAACCATTGAAGAGATTCCAGATTTCAAAATTCATCTTCATTTTCTCAATTTATCAAAAAATTCGGATTATGTATTATCACTTAAATATGATTTCTTGTAATTACGATAGGTGAGACTAATTTTATACATTACTAGGATGATGAAATAAACCCTTGTTATGATATTTTTAGTCTTATGTTAATTATTTTGACTTTGATTTGAATTGATTTATGGATGTTTATTATCGTTTTTATCATTCTTTTCAATTGATTGATCATCAATTAAATTGTTAATTGATTTTATTTTTATCGAGAAAGACGATAGGGTTTAATCAAAATATAATAAATATTGTAAGGTTCGATAGATGATAGAGATAAACCCTTATATTTTATATGGTTTCAATAGGTGTTCTAGCACTTGTTAATGCATCTTTCATCGAGAGATTGAAGGATCGTGTGAGGACAATATATTTGATCGCTATTGAGAGAGACTTTCAATTAAAAAAAACATTGGCTACATGAATAATTTCAAATTGTTAATTAATTGTTACACTAAAAATGGAATAATAAAGAGTATTCGATTTCTTAACAATGCATCTCACATATTTGAAAACACATACTTTCATTAGTTTAATCGATAACCTAGGTATTAGTTTAGAAAAAATCACAAAATGTGTTAGCTATTCGAATAAAATTGCAATTAATTTTAACTCGGTCAAACATATAATTCTCGTGAGTTCGACACTATATTCATCATTAGATTAATTGATCATGATCACGTGCACTTGCAAGTTTTCAAAGAAACAAATTTTTGGAGCCGCTGCCGAGGACTATTGCTTATGATAAGTTTAGTTAATTTTAACTTTAATCTGAATTTTACTGTTTTTTTAGTTTAGTTCATTATATTAGAAAAACTTTATTGTGGTTCCTACTTCCTTTTTCAGGACCTTGTATGCAAAATTCAGAACCAGTGATCATGCTCAATTTGACCCGGAAATCGAACGAACATTCAACCTTCGAAAAAGACAACAGTTGGAAACACACCAAAAACAAAAAAAGGAAGACATGTCTAAGGAAAATTCGAATCAAATGGTCATCAAGGCTAATCTGGAAGCAGCACAACCGAATGTGGCTGTACCTAATGAAAATGCAAGGCTAATGAAGGAGTACATGGTTCCACCAATTGAGGAAAGCCGGCCTAGCATAGTATATCTGCGTTTGGTCTAGAGTACATGGACGGTGGATCTCTAGCAGATATTACGAAAGTGTATACCAGAGGCAGTTCTTTAGGCTATGGTGCAGAAGCTCTTGCATGTAAGATGCTTTATTTAGTTTCAGTTGTGTAGTCTTACAAAAAGAAAAATAATATTTTCAGCTCTTTGTATTTACTACTTATTTGACAGTTTTTCATTTTTTGCCAAGGGACTGGGTTATTTGCACAGAGTTAGACATGTGGTACATAGAGATGTAAAACCTGCAAATTTGCTTGTAAATCTCAAGGGGAGTCAGAGAACACATATATGGTCAGAGAGTATGATTGCCCCAACGACAAAACATCTTACTCTTTACCCGTTCCAATATAAAAGACTAGTCAATCAAATAATAGATAGTAATTTGGTCCACTCAAGGGGTGCGAACACACTAGAGAATTCTATGGCTATGGTATGTGATTTTTTATGCATATATACTTTTGGATGCGTATAAAAAAGTTACAAGGAATTGAAACTTTTGGATGCGATTTTGTACGAGTTCCCTATTTTCTTACACAAGCAATTTTAATTTCTGGTTTTGGTGGGAAGAATCTCTTGGCCCAGATGTTATTTTCACGGCACAATTATGGGTTCTATATAATGTGTATATTAAAAAGTTTTGACGAGTTTATAAGCAATTATAAGCTTTGTTACTGATCTTCTCATTCAAGAAATTTCAAGCAAAGACGAAGATCTATAATCTAATATGGCATATACACAGGGATTAATACCGCACTCCCATTTTCCTCAAGCATAAAACCATTAACCAAGACATGCAATGGACATAATACGCCCATTCATGATATAGCATTCAAATGCTAAAGATTCATAACAGGTAAAAGTAAACTTACAGCAACCTTCTCTAAAGCACGACACAGTAAGGGAGGGAAAGGGGAAGAAACACAAAGTTTTGTACTTACTGACCAATTAACGTTTCTACAGTCTAGGTAATTAACCCATCAGGAAAATCGATCAAGGGTCTGAAACAGGCATCTTATAAAACTCTGCCAACCTTTTAACAGCGCCATCTTCATTGAGGCCATCTATCAGTCGATACTTCTTATAGTTCGCCTTTAAGGTTTCAACCTGTTGGTTTCCAAGTTTTGCTTCCTCCGCCAGTTGTTGCTACATAAACACAACATAACATGTTATGACCAGCAATATGGTTTGAACAAGACAAAAAAAAAATAGTAAAAATGACACTTAAGCTCATGATTGTAGAAGCTTAAAAAAATAAATAAATAAATAAAATTGGACCATTTCTCGATTTGTGCTTGTCATCCTTGCGCAAGGGCCATGCTAAACTTCTATGTATCGTTCCAATTTTATCAGGATAAAAGTTGTGGGTCTTACAAAAAGTGAGGATAAAAATAAAGTTCAACCAGCTTATAAACTTCGTCAAACATGAGCTAAGGATAATTGAATTTACCTCAAGCAAGAAAGAAGCTTCTGCAGCATGTCTGTTCACAACTCGCTTAATTTTCTGGGCAATCTCAAAATCGGGATCTTTAGGTTCCAACCAACGGCATTGTATTCTCCTTCCAGGTTTTCTGGGGCGATCATCAAACATCTCCATTTCAGCCGGACGCGCCCTGACAGGCCTTGGCATTCCCAATATCATGAGTGGGTGAGTTTGCGTATCAGCAATTATGTCTCGGGCCTGCTTTGAGTTTTCCATCTCAACTAAAGCAGCTCGTGCCATGGTTTTCGGTTCAAGATAGGTAGGAATGAACTGAACACCGGTCACATTACCAAACTGATTGAAAGAAGCTTTAACGACTATTTCAGTAACCATTGGCGACATGTTGTCAATATATATCGTCCTTTTCACCTTCTCTCGAAATGCAGCATACTCTTCACTTGAAGAGTCCATGAGCGACCGAAGAGTTCCCCTAACTAACAATCATTAAAAGCCGAGCACATGAGAACACAAACTTGTAGTATCAGAATACAATTAATGACCTGATGACAAAATAAGCTCATCATACCACTGTTATATACCAAAAGCCATTGCTAAAGTTACTAAAACCCCTAATGGAGATATTTTCCAGACAGTAAAAGTTTAAAATTTGATAGCCTAACCATCATTTTCTCTCTTATGGTTAATCAAATCATTATCACTTGCTGAACAAATCTTAAAGCTGAAATATACAAATTCATAAATCATGACAATACAGTAATGCAGTAATCCAAGGACCTGTTCTACGGCCAAACACAATTCTTAAGAATGCATTTATTCAGGTTTTAATTACCCGTGTCCATTTAACAATGGAATCATGGCATAAAGTGCAGCCAGCGACTATTGAAACTCCTAAATGGTATAACTGCCAAAATGTTTGATTATCATCAAAATTTGGCAAACTATGCCCTCGGTTTTGATTCAGAGAACTCGTCAATTCCCATCTCAGTTCCCGCAAAATAGACCCCGAAATTTCATTCTCAGTGCCCAACTTCAAAATTAAGAAGAACAATAATAACCATAATTGATTCATTCACTAATTAAAACTAGTTATGAATCCGAACAATAAATCTGGTAGCACTCCAAGAATACCCAAAATTGGAAACAGAATGCATCAAATACAGCAAATTATCTTAATATTCAGAATTCCTGTGCTCGCATACGTTGTTTGCGTATATTTCCAGCCGTCAACTAAGCAATCAACACTAAGCACACAAAATTTTTTATCAATGGAAGAATGTAATCAAAAGCCATAAGAATAATACATAAACAAATAATCAGAGACCTGAATTTAGCGCACCAATGTATTCCCAAATATGAAGGTTAGGGCTGTGAAATAGAAAATTTGGTGACTATTTTATATGAATGCGTGAAGGTGAAGGACCTCCTTCCGAGGTTTTTACACAGATATATGAGGGTAAGCTTTTAGCTTGGCCAAGTAAAGATACCACTTCACCACATAAGCCTTCAACAACAAAAAGGTAAAGATACCCTAAGTTGATAGTGGTAGCCACTGGTGTTTAATACGGTTTAGGTGGCAATATCCAATATATGTATACTAAATGATAAATTTGTCGGTGAAAATTTTATTTATTTTCATCAGTGATAATAATAAAATCAATAAGATGAGTCTTACGTTCACACATTTAATCCACTTTATTACCGTAATTAGAATTGATTTGATTGGTTCGATTGATGAAATCGAGAATCAAGTCGAAAGTTAGGCAAGTTAAGCTGAAAAACTTTGGGGCTGTTCTATTTGTGTTTCAATTTTGAATTTTGAATTCATTTTGTATTTTGTGTTTTTAGTGTCTGTTTTGAAATTGTTGGAAATGCGTTGTTTTTGTCATTCTGAAAAGCTGTTTCTCAAAACATAAAAATGGAAAACGTATTTACTTCGAAATTTTGCAAATAGTTTTTTTTTTAAATATTTTATTCAATAAATCTGATTATTCAATAAATTTTAATAGTTTAATGTTAATATAGTATTAAATAACATATAAATTTTGAAGTTGGTGAATCTCGAAATATTTTTTCTCAGATATAAAAAACACAACCTAAATTAAATTTGACAAGTTCTTATTTTTGTCCTTGTAAGTAACCTGTGACAAGAATTACCTGGCATCAAGTCACAACCAAACCTAATTAAGTTGCAAAAAAAGGGAGTACTAATCTCATGTTGACATGGTAATAAATATTTTGAAATCAATCTTATCAAGTTCATATTAGTTCTCACAATTCTTGCCAAATAAAATTTTGATCGTCAAAATACGATGAATATCATCATTGATAATAAATAACATTACTCATTGATTATAGATAAATCATTTACAAGTAAAAAGGCAACATAAGCACACCATATCAAAAGGGATTTAAAGTAGTAGTCATTTGATATGTAGATTTCAAGATGGTCAAAATCCTCGTATCTTCAACATCGTATCGCCAAATGTCAAAGAACTCTCCTCATTTGGAAAGTTTAGTGCAAGCTACAACCTCTGCTTCACAGTATGTGCATTGTCACTCTGGTCTAACTCCATCCCCAAAACGCAACTCGTCTCTGTTTGTATAAAAAACTCGTCTCCTTCTTGCTGGCTTCCCTCCTATCATGTTGGTTCCTTTGTACTCCCCATTACCAAGTGGGCTTTTGAACACTGGCACATCCATCTGGGTCTAAACTGGGCTATCCAAGTTAGGAGACATGAACCATAGAGAAAGACCAACGATTCTTCTTACAATTGGTAAAGGAGGTGGCAACAGAAGAGAGCTTCTCTGTCACTCAGATGAACGCCAACCTCAAATTCCAACTGCAAACTAAAACCAACAAAACTCAGTGATTCAATATTTCTTTTGTAACAAGAACAACAATTATTGAGACAAATACCAAACAAATGCATCGCCGAGTTTTTTGAATATAGATCATGCCTTCATCAAGAATTCCTAAAATCTAATCGAAGAAACTGTCATGTTTAACTTATATAAACAATTTGGAACACCAAATGCAATAATATAACACGCAAGTAGGGTCACATCGTGTGTGTGCTTACGCAACTAGATAATTTAAATTAGTGTTCCGATACTGTATAGCACATTGAAACTTCCTATCAAAACTAGCTTAAGCTTGCAAATTTTGCAATATTTGTATCAATAAAACTTTATTCATAGTTCTAATATGATAATCAATGCCATGATATATTCATAAATTATTGAAAGACAAGAGTGAAGCAAACAAGCAATTTCATCAAATCATTCCTCATCTAAAGCTGGATAAGCAGCAGTCTCCAATTCTCGAGTTTGTGAGTCAAGAAAACTAGATATGCCTTCTAATGCTACTTCTAGAGCTATAAATTCAAAAGGGAACTCTACATTTAATCATTGAAACCATCAATAAGTGTACGAAAGCACTTGCACTTGTTATTAACAAATTATAATCAATTTTGCTATTTTCAGTATAAAAAGGAATGCGAGAAGTTTTTGTAAAACTTTCAATAACGTAATGAATAAACAGTATAATCAATAAGAAGAAGACGGAAATTAGCAAATAAAATTTCAGACTACGTGGTGTACCAGGAATAACATTTTCATCAAGTGGATCGCGAATCAATACCTACCTCGAACACCCATGAATTCGTCAAGGTCTAGTTGAAATTGGCCTTGACCTATGGTTTGGGATGATGCACCAGGGGGAGAAGAGACCAATCCATGTGGCCCGCGACCATGGATCGATCTTCTTTGTAAATTTTAAACTTGTTTTCAAAAATGCGTTTTCGAAAATAGGAAAAAGAAAGCGTTTTCACTGTTTTGAAAAATCGAAAACCTAAAACAGCTTAAAAACGACAAAGAGAAAATATCCTTATCTTTTGAAAAATCGCCCAATTATTCATTAACCCACCTTATTTTATGAAAATCGTTGAACTATTTCCAATTTCACCAATTTAAATCTATGAAAATCACCAAGAAACCAATCTCTTGATTATTTGTAAATTTATTTAGGGAAAATTTCATAAGTAATGGATTAAGTATCACCCATTTCAAAATTAAAAATAGAGGTTTTAAATTTCAAAAATCAGGTTTTTATTAAGATTTATTTATGATTAATTATATATTTAATTAATTAAACATATTAAGGTCATAGATCTATACAATTTGGTTACAAATTAACCATTTAATTAGTCACATATTATATTTTCGATTACAATATGTCACAATTATTTTACGATCGCAATTCAAAAAGTTTATAGGTCACAGTTTGTTCATCGGTCACAATTTGTTCATCGGTCACAAATTAAAAATTTAAAAGTCACAATTTATTTATCGATCACAAATCATAAATATTATAAGTCACCTCTTATTTATACAATCATAAATTATCAAATTACGATCACAAATTAACAATTTTTTAGGTCACATATTATTTATTGGTCACAATTTATCTTTTTTATTGCTCACATATTGGTCATAGGTTAACCAATTTGATGGTCACAATCAACCAAATATTCTATGACCACCACGAACTCTTGCCACAATCACCTCGCCACTGTCTCCAGCACCACCACCACCACCGTCGCAGCCCAATAGCAGCAACAACATCTCAAACAAACCAACACCACAACCTCCCAGCACCACTGTCACCACCTCCAACAAACTATCACTTTCAACTTCAAAACCACCACCGCCAACAAGAAGATCCAACGCTGCCGTCGACACCAAAACCACAGCCACCATCAAATCCAACATAATCGCCGCTACCCAAACACCACCACAGCCCCCATCCAACAACTAAAAACACAACCCAAAAATCCCACAACAGATCGCGGCGGTGCAGATCCTGACTATGAAGTGCAACAAATCTCGACCACAGAACAAAAATAACCACCGTCGCTGTGTGCGCTGCACCATCATCGCACCCACAGCACCGCAACCACACCCACATCAACACAGTCGCACACACCACCATAGCCGCGAACCACTGCCGCACCCATAAAGCTCTCTGTTCCCACCTCCGCACCGCACACCTCCACCAACCTCACTGTCGCTAGATCCACCATCACCATAGCAGTATGAAAACCACCCACCGCTTCAGACCTTCTTACAGGGATGACGTTGCCGCCGCCGTCGCCGCTCGTGTCGCTGTGGTGTCATGTTGCAGTAGCGCCGACGCCATAGAGAGAGATGTATAGGCGAGATGAAGAGATGAAATTAAGGTTTGGGTGTATAGATTATATTTAACGTAATTGAGATAAATAAAAAATTACTTAAATCATATTAATTATTAATTAAAACCTGATTTTTGTATTATGAAACTTGATTCTTGATTTATGAAAATGGAATTTTAAAACTCTGTCAGGCTGTGATTTTTTTATTTATTTATTTCATTTTTTAAAAAAAAATCTTAATTCGATACTTCGTCCGTTGATCTTTTTTTATTTTTTTTTTTCAAATCGAAGTCCAAATCAATTTTTAAAACATTAATTTCATATCACATCATACGACACATCACTATTAGTGCTCTAACACCACGAGAACTTGATGGCATTATTAAATTAAATACATGTTCTTTTATTAAATATTTATAATTAAAAGTAAGATCAGTGCGTCTATTTAATGCTCTCGCGATAGCATCCCTCCATTGAAATCTACTTGCTACAGACCTAAAGAAAGATGCTATTCAATTGTATTGTAACTTTTTATCATCTTCCGAAATAAGGTTTCAAAAAGTTTTTTGAGTTCTTATTCGTATACAGTACTACATTTATTTTTTCCAGGTTTAGGACTTAATCAGATTCCTAGTTTCAAATTTTGATATCAATTAAATTGAGACATATACCTTAGATTAAAAATTGTATTCATGCCCACGTCAATCGAACACATTACTTGTGTTCCATAAGGGGGGAAAATTAATCTACACATTTTAATAGGAAATTTTTTATAAGAAATTCAAGTCTAATGAATATCAAACATGCACAAGAAGAATGAAATATGTACAAAGAAGTGTCCATATATAGTTCCCATCTAACACGTATAACAAATATGCACTATACAAATCCCAATCCCGATACAAAAAGATTCCCACCCTCCAAAACTAAAGGGACAAAAAGGGACAAAATGCCGGATAAAAAGGGATATAAGCTCTTGCATATACGTTCCGAGATATACTTTTGGCCTTGTTGAGGGTAAAAACTGCTGTAGAGGTAC